>JASDQU011379409.1:0-21930 GCA_032191745.1 Picea mariana | reverse complement strand
CTTAAGTAATGGAAAAGGAAAAGCCCAAGATGTTCTGCTTGTAGATGGGTTGAAACATAATCTACTCAGTGTAAGTCAAATGTGTGACAGAGGATGTGAAGTGGTGTTCACGTCCAATGACTGCAAGATAAAGTCTGTAAACTCAGGACAAGTGGTGGCCAAAGGCATAAGGACAGAAAATAATGTATATGTGCTGAAAGAAGATAGAGAAGAGTGTCATCTAAGAAAACATGATGAAATCTGGTTACGGCATAGGAGACTTGGACATCTAAACTTTGACCACTTAATCAAGCTCAAAAATCTTGAGGCATTAAAAGATCTTTCGAGAATATAAAAGGCCCAAGATTCTATGTGTAAACCCTACCAAGTAGGAAAGCTAACCAGGACACAGTTTAATTCCAAGAGCTCTACTTCAACAGAGAAACCACTCCAACTAGTTCATATGGATTTATGTGGACCATCAAGACAGGAAGGCACAGGGAAAGAAAACTACTTCATGTTGATTATTGATGATTACTCCAGAATTACTTGGGTTTCCTTTCTCAAGGAAAAAGATGAAGCATTTGAGAAGTTTAAAAAATTTAAGGCTTTAACTGAGAATCAAATAGGTAAGAGGTTAAGGGCAATAAGATCAGACAGAGGAGGAGAATTTATGTCAAGTGATTTCAAGGAATTCTGTGATAAGCATGGGATCAAGAGAGAATACACAATCCCAAGAACTCCACAAAAAAATGGAGTAGTTGAGAGGAAAAATAGAACAGTGCAGCAAATGGCCAGGTCAATGATGAATGAGAAGAACATTGGTCAAACCTACTGGGTAGAAGCAATACACACATCATTCCATGTTCTTAACAAAGCCCAACTCAGACCACAAAGTGACCAGACACCTTATGAACTGTGTTATGGGAGACCTACTTCAATCAAACACTTCAAAGTCTTTGGGAGTAAATGTTACATAAAGAATGATGATGAGAACCTTGGAAAATATGATGGCAGGGCTGATGAAGGTATCTTCTTAGGGTATGCTACAAACAGTAAAGGATACAGATGTTATAATAAGAGGCTGCATAAAATGGTTGACTATATTGACATAAAAGTTGATGAAGGAATCCTGGCAAGAGAGGTGTACAATAATGATTCTTCTACAGAGGACACAGCTAAAGTTGAAGATGAACAGGTCCAAGAATCAGAAAACGAAGACTTTGAATCAAATGAAGACATAGATACTCAGAGAGACTCAAATCAACAGACAACTTCAAATTCCTCCTCCAAAATCACTCAAAAGAATCATCCTGCAAGTCAGATAATTGGTGAAAAAGACAAAGGTGTACAAACCAGGAGAAAGATAATCAAAAACACCGAATAATCACATATAGCTTTCATATCCATGCTGGAACCCAAGAATTTTAATGAAGCTAGCAAAGATGACCATTGGGTTAAAGCAATGAATGATGAACTTGATCAGATTGAGAAAAACAATACGTGGGAGATGGTTCATAGACCTGAAGGTAAAAATATCATTGGTTCCAAATGGATCTTTAAGAATAAGTTGAATGAGTAGGGACAAATTGTCAGGAACAAAGCAAGATTGGTTTGTAAAGGCTATGCTCAAATAGAAGGACTGGATTTTGATGAAACATTTGCGCCTGTAGCAAGATTAGAAGATATTAGAATATTACTTGCCTATGCTTGTCATAAAAGGTTTAAAGTCTATCAAATGGATGTCAAATCATCTTTTCTAAATGGAGATTTAAATGAAGAAGTCTATATGGAACAACCAGAAGGTTTCGAACTATCTGATAACCATGACTTAGTATGCAAGCTGAAGAAAGATTTATATGGGTTAAAACAAGCCCCTCGTGCCTGGTATCACTGACTGGATACGTATCTCAAAGATAAAGGGTTCAAGAGAGGTACAGTTGACAAAAATCTATAGATCAAAACAGAGGATAATGATTTGCTCATTGTGTTGGTCTATGTAGATGAAATCATCTTCGGATGTAATAAGGATTCATTGGTACAATGGTTTTCTTTTGCCATGGAGTCTGAGTTTGAAATGTCTATGATAGGTGAACTATCATTTTTTCTTGGTTTGCAAATTACTCAGAGGTCTGAAGGGATGTTCATTGATACTTCCCTTAGAATTCCCTGAATTGTTCTCAAGTTATCTTCCTCATCCAAACAAGTGAATGCCTTGTTATAACAATCTAGGACAACATGGTGCTTGTCCAACCAATCCATACCAATTAAGAAATCATATGAACCCAAAGGTATGATATTCAAATATGCCTTTGTGCTTAGTCCATTCATGTTTGTTGGAAAATCCTTAGCCAACTAATTGAGTCTTCTTTTAGCTTCGGTTGCTAACTAAACTAGAAAATATTTCCCATGCTTTCTTCTTTGAAAATTCAATCTTTCCACCAATTTAGGATCTACATAACTATGACTAGCTTCTGAATCAATTAAAAAAACTACAAGTTGATCATTGATCTTACTTTCCACTTCAATCACATGAGACTAAAATTTATCTTGTTTGTTGTCCAAGGCTGCATAGATCCTTGGCACACTTCTGCCCATGTCCTCAACTATATCAGTCTGTTGTACATTGTGAACATTCTTCACTCTTTCTCCTCTGTGAGGGAAATCTCTATACATGTTATCTCCCTCACAACCCCAACATTAATAGGTTATTGCCTTGGCCTTTTTCCCAATGTTTCTGACATTCTGGGATCATTTTGAGCTAGCTTCCCTTGAGAACTATTTCTGAGGAATGGTGGCTTGTATCCTTTCTTCCTCTGCTCCATCTTACATTTATTCTTGTCAACCCAATCTCTTTGAAAGGTTCATCCTCCTCTATGATTATCATAAAGGAATTTGGCTCTCCTTATTGATTCCTCCAATGTGTTGGGATTATCTTATCACTACAGATTGAAGGTATCAAACTCATGAACCTTTGAAACTTGACCTGCTCATCCTTGATGAAGTCAACATACCTCAACAACTCTAAGAATATTCTCTCAAACTCATCCATGGTCATGCTCCCAAGCTTGAGTTCAAATAACTCCTTCATCTTTGTATCATAATAACACTTGGACAAGTATTCTTCTGAAAATACTTTTTGAACTTCCTCAAAGTGATCTTATTCTCATCAATGTGCTTTACTTGCTTGAACTAGTCCCACCACATTGATGCTTTTCCCTTGAGCTAGTAAATTGAAATTCTACCTTATGCTTGTGAGGAATAATTGTGCAATTGGAAATACTTCCTCATCCCCAATAACCAATCCTCTACATCCTCATATTTCTTATGCTCACCATCAAAGATAGGAGGTTTGATCTTTCTAAACTCCCCTTACAATTCATCCACCCTAGACCTCCTCTTATGCTTTCTGAAAAAATATAAACTTGGACTAATTTCTGCTCTTCTAATTGAATGTCTTGGTGAGTGATGGTGATTTCTACTAGCACTTATGGATTCTTCCTTTTTGGTATGATATCTTTGATCCTTGGATTTAGTTGAATCTATCTCCTTATCCACCTTCTTTTCTATTCTATACAAATTTTGCAACAACTTGATGTTGAAGCCATCCTAGTGCTCTTTAGATTTCACAATCCTCTCATTATCAACTTTATATCTCAACACATCTCTTTGCAGGCTCTTTATTGTCTCCACTAAATTTATGTTTTATTATTTTCTTTCTCTATGCTCATTTGATTATGTTTCTGCATTACCCAAGCTTACATACAAACCTCTAAATTCCTCCTCATGGTTTTAGGTTCTCTATGAATCTTTCATATCTTTGTTCTCTCCTCTGATTTTTTGTGTTATATTCATTCCATTAATTCTTCAAAATGTGCATGCAACATAATTTTTTAGACAAAATAATGCAACAATTTTGTAAAATTGTGCACAATTCTTCCCTTTAGTGCATCAGAAGTATTCTTATGGATTCCTTGTGAATTTTATTTCTCAGTTCATAAGGTGCATATATGAATTCCTCCATTCAATACCTTTCCATTGACTATCTCCTTGCTCAATTTTGATTTTTTAGAAACAAGCTATAGTCATTTAAACATTACCCATTTACTCATTTTGTACACTTTCTTACTGGTGAAATTTATCCCACACACCAACTTATGTCACTTGTAGAAGTAAATATATCATGAAGTAGGGAAACTTTTGTATGAGTCATAGATAATAATGATGATAAGGGATTCACAACAACCCTCATATTATCAATCTAATGTTCCAGTAAAAAATTGCAACAATCTAGAAATGACAACTTTGTCCTTTTTGAACTTTCTCATGGCTTAGCAATTTATCCCTATTCAAGCATCCCTACACTAACTCCTTTGGAATTTTGAAAGAAGCTCAATTGGTTTTCTTCATGCTTGGATTTTTATCAATCTTTCCAAATTTCACCTACATCCGGGCTCTAGGTTGATAATTACATCATACTGAAGTTTTGACTATTTTCCCCCTTTTACCATGTATGCTACAAGTGTCTTCTTTGTCTTCCTACACACTTTTAGGTACCCATATTTCCAATATGGCTTCATATATATCTTCTATGGTTCAAGATATATCCATAGACTGCTCTTGTGCCCCAATATGACTTTTGAGCAGGGAGTTATTCCTTTAGGAAGTAGACTAGTACTAAAAATATACCATGTATTGTTTCCACTATAACTTTCTCATATGAGATCTCTTTTATTCCCAGGATAGCTCGTTGGAAATATCTCCTTGAGGTTTTTTATTGCCTAAAAACATTGTTTAGGTCTTCAAAAATGCCCTGTAGGATTATGACCTACAAAACACTATAAATTTCTAATAAATTTAACTGGTTTCTGATATCATGGTTACTGATGTGGCATGTTGGGTCCACATGGAACCCTAAGGTGATGACATATAATCCCCTTGGATGCTCGAGCCCTACCTCATCAGACTCGGATACCTTCTTCCTTCTCTCTTTCCTCTTTCCTCTTTTATTTATTTTACTTTACCTTTATCCTTTGGTCCCCACTGTACCTGACTGTCCACATGGTACCTTCTATGACCACAGATAGGATAGGGGTCCCACCTCTTCTGCCAGGTCTCCATGTGATGTCATTTTATTGGTTATGTGGATGGGACCTGCCCATCCCACACCTTTTTCCTTGGTGCATGTAACTTGCTCGTTCCTTCAATCAAACAATGAAGATCAAATGAAGATCCATGGTCCATAATGATTTCAGGGGTTAAAGTTGCATGATACTTATCATTGTACTTACCTTTGATAACACCATTCCCTTGAGATGACGTATGGTATCTCCACAACCATTTCGAAGGATTATGGTATTTCACAAAACCACCTTTTAAACCTCCTAATACCAGTTATTGTATCGATCTCCCCACCTCCTCTAGCATGGCATCCACGTTGCCTGTTGGGCCTACCATTGTGCACTGCAACCCCAAAATCACCATTGTGGAACTACCACCATCACATTCCACATCATCATTTCCATGTCACTCGCCACATGGCCAACACATCATGGTGATGTCACCGTATGGAAAATCCCCAAATTTCCGAATTTTCAGAATTTCCCATTTTTTTTTTAAAACGCATATTTTAATTTCTTCCTTGGCCACCATGGAAGCTCTGAAATTAAGCTTCTTAGGATCAATTTAAATTCTTCACATTACCAATTACCTCCATGCTCGATTGTTTGGAATTTATGGGCATGAATCCCTCCTGAATTCACTCAAAAATTGAGTATTTTTTTACCGAATTTTGCTATGGATACCATGAAATTCATAAATTCAGTCAATTCTAGGCCTTAATTTACCCATTCAGAAGTTATAAATTAGGGATTTTAATCCTTGAATATAATATACCGAAATTGTAGGCAATTTCCTAAACTTTTCCTTGGAAAATTTAGCAAACATATTGCAGACATCCTCTGAACTTTAAATCTACAATTTTTCACTTCAGCATGCTATGACTAGCCCATGTAGGCTCAGTGTCAGACCTATAGATTTTATACCACGATGTAACATCCCCAAAATCCAAGATGAGCCATGCCACACAAAAACCTAACTTATGTCACAACTGAATATTCGAATATCTTTGAATTCTTCCCATTACAACTCTGATACCATTTAATAACTAAATGCCCTACATATGAACAAAAATATGCAGTTCTACAACATATTATATGTGCTTAATATATACATTTACAACATAATATAATTAAATACACAATAAACATCAGAAAAACATAAAAGGAACTTATCTTTTAGTTAAAACATCGACTGGATGCAGACCTCGGGAGTTCCTCCTAGCCGTAGACTCTATTTTTCATGCACTTCAAACAACAGGTCACCCTCGAGTTGGGGGTATGAATCCACCAGGGAAAAGGCTACCGAAGCCAAACTAAGGTCTCACAGACAATACAATAAAATGTAGGCCCAAATGCCAACTACATAAATAGTTCCTGTCTCACAACCTCTCATTCCCCACAGTCTGTCCCACCTAAGGAATTATACCCCTTCTCTTCTCAACATTCCTTCGATTGTCCCACTTCCCTTCTATGGCTTCAAAAAAAATCCAAACATGAAGCCTCAAAGCTCTGTAGCACTTGGAGACACATGGTTTCTCGAATAATCACAACACCCACTCGGCCAACACATAGGGAAATTATTCCAAACAATTCTCTCGCCTAGAGAGAATGCCCTACAAGCCTGAAAAACCCGTCTCTTCCACTCAAACTACCTAATATTTTTAGGGTAACATTCTTCTCCACAACTTACACTTTGCAGGAACATGTACATATGATGGAATGATTGGAAAAAGAATGGCGGAATGAATGGCTAGAATGAATGAGAATTACACTAATTCTCAACAATATATATACATGTGCTTAACTTGACACTTGGTACTCAAAGAAACACCTTTTTCTCCACTTGGTGATTCGGTCCTCCCACTTAGGAACTTAGGATAAAACATAGCATATGATGTTTTAACTTAGGAATACTATAATTTTATTCCTTGACTTAAGCCCCCTTGACTTAGCCCATTTTCTTAAGCCCTTATCCCCCTTTTCCTCTCGTGGAGTCCTAGCCCCCCATATACTTTCGTCTGACTTGGTCTGCAGTAGTGGTGTATTTTATTAATAAATCTGAATGCGATTACATATTACATTTGTTAGGCTCCCTGGCCTAAATCACAGAGGCACCCTGGCCTCAAAACACCCTGGCTCACTAGCCTATCAAGCATATGTACATTTACAATTGGGGTTCAGCTTGAAGGTATTACAAACACACTGAAAAATTAGAATTATTCATTAAGCTTATATATTTTATTAGAATTATTCATTAAACTTAAGTATTTAAAGATTGTATCCATTGTTTAGTTTTTCTAATTATTTTAAACATTTTTTCACTTAAAAAAATAAACCTAACCATGGAATTATTCATTAAGCTTAAGTATTTCAAGATTGTATCCATTTTTTAGTTTTTCTAATTATTTTAGATATCTTTTCAATTTAAAACAAATAAACCTAACCTACAAGCAATTAAAATATATCTATCATGGAATGATGAAATATGTTATCGATGCATTAAAAGATATGAATGATAAAATACATTATTTATGTTGATAACATGCAAAATTGTTATATTAGTGAATATGAACATACTTTACGTACTTAACACATACAAATTTGTTATATTAGTGAATATGAACATACTTTGCGTACTTAACACATCCAAATTTGTTATATTAGTGAATATGAACATACTTTACACACTTTAAATACAATGCAGTTAAAAGAATTCTACATACATTAGATCTAAATGAAGACAACTAATAATGTAGTACTTATAGACAATCAATAAGAGAGTACGTATAAAAACATATTGAGGGTTTAATAAACATATAGAATAAAGAGAAATTCTGATTTAGAAAATAAATAATTTGAAAATGACCTACCATTTATTTATTAATTTGGACATAGAAGTTGTCATTTTAGTATTACAAATTCTAAATATGCAATTGTTCTATGACTCCAAAGTTGTTTTAATAAAACAAATTTGATTTGAAAAGCAATATGATAATTAATAACAAGTGTATGAAGTGTTTATTAGCCACTAAAATAAAATAATCAAAACCATAGGCCAAGAAATATATATTAACAACAATAATTTGACTAGATATCTTAATCTAGAAGTTTTTGAAAACATTTGTGGCCAAATTCTGGTTTTTTGAAGCAGTTTGTGTTTGAGAGTTTTTTTAAAGATATATATTTCTGATTGTTAAATTGAAATGATTTCAAAACATCACAATGTATAATCTTCTAGCTACTTAGTTCTTCCCTGAGCCTTTTTTTTCTTATTCTTTTAGAATCCCATAAAAGGCTACAAAAGATGGGAATCATTAGAGCCTATTCTACTTCACTCATTTAAATGTTTCTCTCTTTAGAAGCCATGCATTCCCCAAGTGACAGATAACAAAAAAGAGAGAATTATGGGACGAGCTCCCCCTATTCCACCAGATTTATTGATATTCAATCCAACTAGTAGATTAGCTTCTCAATTGGAAAATCAATATGATAATTAATAACAAGCATATGAAGTGTTAATTAGCCACCCAAATAGAATAATCAAAACCATAGGCTGATAAATCTATATTAAGAACACTAATCTGACTAGATATCTTAATCCATAAGTTTTTGAAAACATTTGTAACTAAATTATGACTTTTTGAAGCAGTTTGTACTTGAGAGTTTCTTCAAAAACATATATTTCTAATTGTCAAATTGAAATGATTTCAAAACATCACAATTTATTATCTTCTAGATGTTTAGTTCTTCCCTGGGAATTTTCTTCTTCTTCTTTTAGAATCCCATATAAGCTTGCAAAAGACAAGAAAATAAAGACGTTGATCATGAAAAACTTTTGGAAGCAATAAATATTGATTACCTATGTAACAATATAGTCAGTCTCAATGTAGATTTAGTATTAAATACATAGCCTGCCAAATACTTTTTTTTGTAAATAAAAAAGATTTTTATTTCCTCAAAAAACAGTTGTGAATGTACATATCAAATCATGTTCGAGTGGCTGCTTCTTGTTCTACCAAACTAGTGGAAACCAAAACAGATAGAACCATTCTATTCTTGATGGAAAAAAAAGAAAAAATCTCCCACTTGTTTTGCAAACATTTGGAAACCGAAACATGTGGTAGAATAGTATTGAGGTAGAGCTATCTGAACATGCAACAAGAAGTCTGAACAGAACATGGGGCATAAAATATGGACATAGCATAAAACAAGAAATATGAACAGGAATACAAAAAATCACTATTTTTTTTTCAAAAGAAGTATAGAGAGCTTCAAGGATTAATCATCAAAGGAGCCATTAAAACCTGCGTTATCCTGAGTGCCTCCATGAGGAGTGAAGACATATGGTTGCACGCAATTCAAGAAACATTGTTGGCTTTGTGAGCTCGAGAGCGCTTAAAATAGGATGTTAAGTCTGTTGCTGAGTAAATTATTCTTATGGATTTGTTCCATCATCTCCCTTCACATCTCAAATATGAGCTCCAGATGTTCTAGCACCATGAAGAAAATGGAGTGTGAATCTCGGGCCATGATAGACGTGGGAAGTGGAGGCTCGACAAGGCAGTCAACCAAAGTATTTTCTTCTTGGATTATGCAAGTCTCCCCCTCCATGGCACACGTTGTAGAAGAAGCTAGGAGATTGGTGCTAGACCGGTCTTGGGGGTCTGCGACTGTGTAGAGGAGGGAATCTTGTGGCTCTGTAATTGGTTCTTATGGAATTTCCTCCTCTACATAGGAAATTGGAGGCGGATTTGGCTCCTTATCACCATGAATCAGTGTGGTCGAAAAATCCTAGGCAAGATTGTTGAGGCACCTCTACCTTGATGGATAGATATACCAAGAAGGTCCCCTCTTAGACTTTCCACACTCTCGAGGCATGGCTATTAGGGAAAATCAAACTAAACTGAGGTGAAGAAAGCGCACAACTGGGAGAGTGAAAGGAGCAAATCACGAGTGCGAAAACTGAGCCGAGTGGAATGATACATAACAAACTCGAAGGAAATGGAGGCACGTCAGGGGAGCTGAGGTGACCTTGCACATGCCTCTCGTACCCATTGTCGTCCATCCTCCATGGTGCACTAAGAGCTCCATTAAACCTACGCGAGGGAACTGTTCAGCCTACCCAAGAGCACATTGAATGTTGTCCTCCATCTGGGATATGAAGGTGAGGGTGGCGACAGAATTATAACTTGTCAAATACTACTTGGTAATATGTTAGTGAATAATCTCACAAACAACCTTTTCGTTCAAATAAAAAAACCAACCAACAACAATAAAGATAACTATATTATTATTATTTTGTAATTGAGTTAACATATGGCGTGGAATTGAACATAGAAGTTGTCATTTCAATATTATAAAATGTTAATATGCAATTGATCCAAGACTTGTAGGTATCATTTGTTATTATTTGGTTTTAAACAAAATAACTTTGAACATTTAGTTGGTAAATCAATATGAAAAGAAATATGCTAATTAACAATTATACGAACTGTTCATTAGCCAAAAAAATAGAATAATCAAAACCATAGGTCAAAGAATTTATATCAACGACAATAATTTGACTTGAAATCTTAATCCATAAGTTTTTGAAAACATTTGTAACTAAACTCTGACTTTTTGAACTAGTTTGTACCTGAGAGTTTTTTTAAAAACATATACTTCTGATTATGAAACCAAAACGATTTCAAAACATCACAATGTGTAATCTTATAGTTGTTTAGTTCTTCTATGAACTTTTTTTTTTTTCCTTCTTCTTTTAGAATCCCATAGAACCCTGTGAAAGTTAGGAAAATAAACATGTTGATTAGAAATAACTTTTGGAAGCAGAAAATCAAAATGATTTTGAAAAACATTTTTGTTCATGTCAACAACTATATAAAGTAAATCAACCTACGTGCACCTGCAAGCATGTCAATTTGTTTTGACATCAACAATAATGTTATTCATTGTAATTTTAAAGGTTCCATCTATGGAAAATTCGCATAACAGGAAAGTTGTTTCTGAGATGTTGTGTTTGTATTGAGCATATGGTATTTGCACAAGTTTGTTGCAAAAGTTCTCTAGGAAAAGTACAGTTGACATTTCCATATATTTTTTGCACTGTACAATGTAGATAATGTTCATATGAACAAGATGTTTTAGCAACATATTTTGTGCAATATAACATGTCATCTTCTGAAAACTCCATTGTTCTAACAAGTTGTTTATATTCATTAGAGAATGGTTTGAATGGAGGAAAAAAAATATCAGCTAGATTGTGTTGGACTATGATTTCTGTTGGACCAAAACTCGTAGGCATTAGTCTCCACCACAATCATTGGAGTTAGGATCCACGAGAGGGGGTTAACCCATGTCACGAAACTCACGGGAAGCATTGAACCCAATGTCCAACAATCTCCCCCCCATTGCATGACAGGCGAGTTTCGAACTCGAAACCTGGTGCTCTGATACCATTTGTTGGACTACGATTTTCGTTAGAACAAAACCCGTAGGCATTAGTCTTTGCCACAATCATTGGAGTTAGGATGCACGAGAGGGGGTTAACCCATGTCGTGAAACTTGAAAGAAGCGTTGAATCAAATGTCCAATAGATTGATTACTCCAATAACCTGCAATACATTTTTTGCACCATAGACTTTTTGTTAGTGTGTGACACAAATATCGGAAAAAAACAAATAGAAATTAACTATAAAAGAAAATATTTTTTAATAGTAACCATGCAATTAAAAACTTGCATGAATATTTGTTTTTGCAAGAGTCTGTAAATAAGACTTTGTAGAGTCATCATTGAGCGGCTCAAGGAAAGTAGACAACATTGTCTGTATACTGCGAGATCCTTTCAGACCATTCCTAACCATGTTTTTGAATAGGAGCATAGTTGTTTTCCTATTGATATCAACTCTTAGACTTCAAAATATGTTTTTTTGTAATGTTCATTCAACTAGACCTAGCAAACATTGGAAAAATGTAAATGTTTGTTATGAAAGAAACATGGAAATAACCTGCAATACATTTTGTGCACCATAGATTTTTTGTTAGTGTGTGACAAAAATCTGGGAAAAAACCAAATAGAAATTAGCTATAAAATCAAATCTATTTGAATAGTAATCATGTAATTAAAAACTTTCCTGAATATTTGTTTTTGCAAGAGTCTGTAAATAAAACTTTGTGGAGTCATCATTGAGCTGCTCAAGGAAAGTAGACAATGATGTTCATATACTGCGAGATCCTTTTGGCAAATTCTTGACCATGTTTTTGAATAGGAGAATGTATGTTTTCCTATTGATATAATCTCTTAGACTTCAAAACATGTTTTTTGCAACTTTCATTCAACTGGACCTAGCAAAAATTGTACAAACGTAAATGTTTGTTATGAAAGAAACATGGAAATAACCTGCCATACATTTTTTGCACCATATACTTTTTGTTAGTGTGTGACAAAAATATGGGAAAAAACCAAATATAAATTATCTATAAAAGCAAATCTATTTGAATAGTAACCATGCAATTAAAAACTTTCCTGAATATTTGTTTTTGCAAGAGTTTGTAAATAAGACTTTGTAGAGTCATCATTGAGCAGCTCAAGGAAAGTAGACAACGTTGTTCATATATTGCGAGATCCTTTTGAGCCATTCCTAACCATGTTTTTGAATAGGAGCATGGTTGGTTTCCTGTTGATATCAACTCTTAGACTTCAAAACATGTTTTTTGTAATGTTCGTTCAATTGGACCTAGCAAACATTGGATAAACGTAAATGTTTGTTATGAAAGAAACATGGAAATGTGAAATTTGCAAAAAAATCAAATTACAAGAAGCAAATGACCAAATTAATAAAAAAACATGATGGGATTAAAATGTTTACTATGGCGTTGTCATGTGTTGTTTCGCCATCTTTCATGGACATTTCAAATTGGTGATTTTTTTGATGATGTTGTTGGTCAATTTAATTGCTTTAGTAAAACAACTTCAATTTCTTAAACATAAATTGTCAACCCAGGAAAGTCTTTTTATTTCAAATTTATTGTGCAAGGTATATGCAGGCTACAATCCTTCAACTGGCGTTGGTTGTGTGCAAGATTCTATAAATCAATCATGCTTAACCAAGTAGTGGAAATTATTCTACTCAAACTCAAACTAATGAAACACTCAGCTAATATTGTAATCATTCAACACATTGTTCATCACACCTGCTGGAAAGAAGATCATGCACACTTTGTTGGAAATAAAACAACACGCTTGCAGTAAAAGAGATAACACACTGATAATAATCGAAATCACACACTCTTAACAAATGAAATTACAACACTCTAGTCATAAATGGAACTAACACACTTGCAATAAATAATGGCACACTTTGCAGTAAATGAGATTGCACACTTGCAATCTGGAGTTGATCAAATTCCTTTTTACCAAACCAATGAAGGATTGACTCTACCAGTCGAATGTTAAAAGTATCATGGTAACTATAATCAATCTGAGCTCCTAATCAGTGAGTAACGACATAATACAACCACCAAATATTGCCAGCGCTAATTAAATTATGAAATACAACCATCAAATGAGAAAGCTATCTATAAAATTACAACAACCACGCTGCTAAAGAGGAGGGCCCTTCCTCTTCGACAGGTGTTGGAAAGGAATTAAAATTAAAATTAAATTTTGATTTTTAAAATTTGTTTTTTTGTGTTTATTTATTTATTTTTATTTTACATTTTTTAAATTTAGTTTAATTTTAAAATTTAGTTTTTTTTTTTTTTAATTTTTAATTTTTAATTTAATTTATCTTTTAGTTTTTTTAATTTTGTTTAATTTTTTAAATGTTTCTATTTCATATTTTTAATTTTGTTTTTTTGAAATTGTATTTTAGTTTTTTTAAATAATTTTTTATTTTAATTTTTTTTAGATTGTTTTTAAATTTTAAAAAAAAAAATTGTCTTTTCAAGGTATTTTTTTGAATTTTTTTTTTTAAATTTTGTGTTTTAAATGTTATTTTTAATTTTCTTTACCCCGAAACCAAAAAAAAAAGTTAAGTTCATTTTTTTTAAAATTAAAATATCGAAATTTGCATTACTTTTCAACATAAATTGTTTTTTTTTCTTATTTCTAAAAGAAAAATTGTTTTTTTCATTAAATTAAAGAATTTGTTTAGGGGTATTTTTTCCGAATTCAATTATTTTCTTAGTGTAAATTATTTAAAAAAATAAAATTAATTGATAAATAAATTATCAAGTTATAACACTTTTATATTTAGGAGTCAATTTTTAGTGTTTGATTTATGGTGGTGCCAATGGTCAAGGCCACAGTTTCAATTGGGTCATAGTTTTAACTTAAAAAAACAGTGGTACTAGTGGTCAAAACCATAGTGTCAATTAGGTCATAGTTTTAACTAAAAGAAAAGTGGTCTGAATGGTCAAGGCCATAGTTTCAATTAGTTGATAGTTTAAACTCAAAAACAAATAGTGTCAGTTGTCAAGGCCATAGTTTCAATTAGGTCATAGTTTTAACTCAAAAAAAAAGTGGTGCTACTGATAGCATCACTTTTCAATTCGAGGGTTAATTTTAGGGTTCTATCAGGGTTTTGTTCATAATGTCAAGGGTGTGGTTTCAAACAAGTCGCAATTTTAATCACCTCCAAAAAAACGGTTGTTATCGGTAGCACCACTTTTTGAAACAGGGGTAAAAATGTGACCTTTAAAAAAACGAGAACTTTGGAGAGTTCTCGTTAAGTTGGTAACTTTGTTAATAGTGACAATCCATAATAACCATACTTCAACAATCACAGTAAGTATATATTGACTAATTTCAAATAAAACATACGTTGCATTATTCATTTCACATACTTTTTCAGTGTTTCATAAAACAAAATCAGTAAATTTGGAAAATAAGAAAAAATGAGAACAGTGAATGTACATGTGATCAAAACATGGATTTTTTTAATTGTATTTGACATTTGTAATTTTGAGCTATTAATACTCATGAATCCAAGTCTTGGATTTAGAATTGCATTTAGACACAACAAACCATGAATCCCATCATGGCCTGTGGAATTTCCATCTAATATATTGATTTCACAATGGCCAAAACTCAAATTTGTGCATGTGTCTATGAACACTTATGTAGTGAGTTGTTTGAAGAAAAATTAAATTTATACACAAGAAAGCATGAATTGCATCATGGTCATTCCAACATGCATACAATATGTTGACTTCACAATTGCTACAATACAGGTTTGTCCAAATGTGGTTAATTTGGGTTTATGTTTTTGGAACAAAGTTGTTTGTTATCTCTTGCAATTGTTGTGAGTTCATATAGCCTAGTAATTGTTTGATTCTTTGAGTATTTTCATGAATGTCAATGTTGAAATCACCAACAATCACCAAGATGCAATGACTATAAAGCATTTGTACTTTGGTAGCTAAAATCGTTTCAGTGATTGTTGATACAAATGTAAATGGAGCAGCATATATGTTCATTATGCAAACATATTGTTGCACATATAGCTTTGACACGACAAGTTCAACTTCGTTATTACAAAAAAAAAAATTGTTGAAATTATGTCTATGTTTCTTTCTATGCAAGAAAGGACAACATGAATAGAGTATGTTGCATTAAAATTGAATTTGGAAAATTTGTCTTCATTTGGTGGCTAGTTTGTGCGTGTTTCTTGAAGACATAGGATCATATTGTTCATAAGGTATTCATCTTGTAAAATGTCAATGATATGTGCATAGATACTATGTGTGTTTAAAGTTTCAATTGAAAGTCCATCTAAACATTTGATAGAGGTTTACACATAGTCTAATTTCCATGATTGATATACAAATAGTTGCTCCATCTTTGCTGCCACTTTTTAATTAACATAAAAAATTCCATGTGTTAGTTTTTGAATTAGAAATGATGAATTCATAGTTTTTACTCGTGATAAAGTTGTGTATACTAATCCATATGTTCTAATGTTGCTTAGATCAAATGCAAGTTTATCTAAAGTCAAAAGTTGGGCTCTATGTATCATTCTAGCACATGCAAGCTGTATCGGGAATTGTTTTTGTATTGTACATTCATTCTTTCCTCTAGTATGTGGCAATGGCCTTGCAATGCGAAATATTAGTGTCCAAGTGGGAGAAATATTGTTGTCATATAATTCATGGAACTTTTCTCTTTAGAATTTTTCGACAATGGGATCAACGAATTATGTCCAAATGATATCAAATTCCTTTTTTCCTTTGAATAAGCCTTCAATGCTCCATCAATACCATTAACAAGCCCATCTTCTATGTTATTGTTTCCATCATACAACTCAACTAGGATATTTCTCTTGACTGGTATTTTTTATGGCAAGGTAGTTGTTTTGTCATAAGCTACAACTTTTTCTTCATTATTTTCAACTTCATCAAATGCTTCAAGAGTTATTAATTCTTCATGTACATGTGTAAGCATTTTCTCATTATGTCTTTTCACATCTTTGATTCTATAAAATAAGTATGGAAACAAAGGATCTATTGGTGGTGATGTATAACAGCAATGATTAATGTATTCTATGTCATCATTAGTTTTCTCATTCAATCTCATTTTTTCCAAAGTTTTGATAAAATATGTGTCTCTTTGACGCATTGGCATGTGCAACCCATAGCTCTTTACTTTTTCTTGCCAAAAGCGGTATGGTAATTAAGCCTTGTTTAACATTGAATTCTCAAAAATCAAAGAATCATTGAGAGGTCGTGCTTGACACAAGTCCCCACAAAATATTATATCAACATTTCAAAATATTTTGTTGGGTTATGTTTAGTTTCTCTCGGTCGTTTATCAATTTGTTACAAGAATGTTGAACCAACAAGGGACGTCTCATCAATTAGAAAAATACAAGATTGTTCATAGTATTTTGTGAATGTATCCAACTTTTCATTACTTAGGGGAAGATATTTTGATTTGTTAAGTGGCATGAAAAATGCAGAGTGCAATGCCACACCTCCTGCATTGAATGTTGTCTTTCATGTAAGTTGTTATTATACCTTTTAATTTAAGTGGGTCATCTTAAGTTCTATTGTTGTACATGTGCACAAGAGATTGGAAAAGTGCCTTTGCAATGACTTTTTTCCTAGTGTCGGCGCCTCCTTTCAAGAACAAATATATTGGCTGATTTGGAGCCTTTTCTTTTTAGTCAATATATCTTTCACTATACTAGCTTGCTCTTTATTTAGTTGTCTTATCATGTTATAGAATTCCATATTCTCCAATATGTGTGGTTGTTTCACAACATGGTAAGGTCTGTCAACTAATGTTTTTATCTTTTTTTTTTATGTTTCGAAAGTGTTGGACATCAACATCAATATCATATTCTTCATAATGCTTATTTTCATTTGAAAATATGACATTAGCAATTGACTAGATATCATTAACTACATTTCTATTCAAGACTGCATAATCTCTAGTTTCAAGCATTATTGTTGCATCATCAACGCCACCCCATGCTTTGGTTGTTGTATACATAAAATTTTGATCATTTTGTTTATGGTTTGTTTTAAGTCCATGCAAGCAATTTTCCAAGTTGAATATTGATTCTTAAAAATGATTTCATCAAGTTTGTATTGAACATATATCATCAGTTGTTCTCTATAGAAATTGTCAGTGTCTCTATGTTCACTATATCATACATATATTATGACATATGGCATATCGCTATTATTTTGTTTCCTTCCCTTTTTGTATAGCTTGATGCAAATTCTGCTAAGCATATATGTTCAATGTTCACATGACATTGAAAATAACAACCAATTATTGAAGCACATATTATGTCTTCTGATTCGTCTAGTTCTTGTTGAAGATATTTTGGTTTTTTGAGAACAAATGCTCATTGATATTTGAGTGAAGTATTAATAAATATACATTTCCTTGAACTTGAATTCAAGGGTAGAGACAAATCAACATATACATCTTGTTGTGTAAACATTTGTTGCAAGTTTAACAAAGCTTTTCCAATACTAGTTATTGTTTGCATAACATGGACATTTGTTTTTTAGTATTCCTCTCATATACATTTAAATGCCAATGTAATTGTTTTTTCAAGTACAAATTTAGTCAAGCACAATTGAGAAACTGTGTTTGCATTCCAAATTCTTGGAATATTTTGGCAGAAACTATTAGTCCATATGTCTATTAGTCTTCTTTCTAAAAACAATTGTTGCTCGATTCAAACTACACTTAATGGCATTGATATATTCATGTTGCGCCATAACCAAGCTCTCTAAGAAACTATCAAATGTGTTTTTTTTATTGTATTTTCCATGTTCTAGAGTTTCAAAAATCATTTTTGCATTTTTCTTTGTTGTATCATTGTTAAATTCCATTGCTTCAAGTATTGTTGTTTTTCTCATTGGAGGAATGGGGAAATTGAACCTACAACTAACATTTTTTTTTCCTACAAGTTCTTGTGTGATGATGATGTTGTATGGTTTTAAGATCATATATAAGTATTCTCGAGTTAGTAGACAAATATCTGTCTACAAAATTCTCTATTTCAATATTATATTTCTTTCATAGATAGGTGCACCCTTTATCCATAGCAATACATGGTCTTTCAACTCTGTTTTGGAACTCTGTTACAAAGAAATGGTCTTTCAAATCACCATAATACTTGGAATCATGAGAGATTAGTTGATGCAAAGAATTCATCCTATTTTTGTAGTATCACACACAAGTGATGGGATCATTTCTTATCAAACTCTCAAGTTCACTTTCTTTTATGTCATTTTCAATGGGCAGTCTTTTTTTAATATGTTTTACTGCATTGATTAATGGTTTCCCATGATTTTATGCACTATTGAAGGATACAAAAAACGTAGGTGGTCGTAGTTTTCATATCATTGCATAAAGGTTCCTACGTAAACCCAGAAAGTAGTATGGAAATGTGTGAACTGCTTTTAGATCCATGCAACCAATGTTTGATTTTAGTATATGATCCAAATTGGTATTTGACTTAACATCTTTTGCCACTAACCTTCTTCCCTTTAATTTTCCTTTTCTTATTCTAACCCAAATACAATTGAGCACTTGTTTAATAATAATGCAAACTTCCTTTCAAACAAATTTGTAATGTGATATCCAAAGTGATGGTCTTTGTGTAATAGTTCCCACTGACAAATTTTTTTATAAGTAAATATTTTTGTAACATTGTCTAGTCTTTTTTCTCCAAAGAAAAGTGTAGGGAAGCTCATTTCCTTTGAATATCTATCCTGGAAAATGTCTAATGACATGTATCCTTCAGCAGGAGCAATGTTTATTTGACTTTTTTGAAGATCATATATACCATGTGAGTCTGCGAGTCCATGGAGTAGGGTCTTTGTTACTAGTTCTTCAATATTTTCATTCATGTCATTGTCCATTTCACTATCACTGTCAGTTTCATATGCACCTTTTGTGTCATTAAACATTTGTTTTCGATGTTAATTTATAACAAATTTCTTTATATGATAGAGTGCTCTTTTGCATAGATGCTTTAAAGCTTTCATTACCATGTGTTCATGAATGCGACCAAAAGCATAAGCACTTTTGTACCATATCCTTTTTTTAATTACCATTGCAACTGTGTCAGTTTGTTTTATGTCATGAGGAAAAGCATAATGAATTTGAGATATGTCAATAGGAACATTGATTATACCTAGTTAATCCCAACTATTTCCCTCTGTATTTTCGACCTAGTTCTCGAATTTGCAAGAAAGGAAATCTCGGTGCTATAAGCCATTCCTCTAGTTCATTTAGTTGCTTTAGTATGGATATGTGCTTGTTTTGTCTAATCTCCCATGGACATGCAAATTTGGGGGTCTCATCATGCAACGAGCTCCTCTGACCAGCTTTGCAAGTGCATTGATTTTTTAAATTTCCATCTATGCAATTATTCAAATTTGTTTTCCCTAGTTCAATGTCAAATTTTTCTATGTTTTTTTCATTTCTTGTTCACTACATATTTTCTAAAGAAAGTTCGACTACAAACCAAGCACCAGTAAATAGGCAAGTCAACAATGCTTTTCTCAAATGCTTGCTTGGTCGATGTCAAGTGTATGTTTTCTTCTCCCCCGGATGGGGTGCTATTGTGGCACACATGGCGCAACGTGGAGGTGATGCATGGCCAGCGAGGCACAGAGCCATGTGACGGGCTCGTGCCATCACCTGCCACCCCAAATAAACATTAAATGGCCATTACCATGGCGCAGGCGACATTTAATCTGGTCCTTCCTCCCCTCAGGCTTCATATCATGGTCACGATCTATTTGCTCGTCGTCTGTCTCTACGCAGGTATCATTTGGCTCTCCCCTTTGCAGCCTTTGTTGAAACTTACTGGCATTGGCATGCACACCACTGCCCTGGTTCAGCTTCAGGCTTCCCTCCATTCCTTGGTGCACCTAGCGCCCATTTCCGGCCACTCAACGAGAATTATGTCACGCCCTCGAGGGTGCCTGCGCAGAGGCTCCCCATGGAAACCTTGCTGGCCCTCTATTTCACCCCCTTCATCGCCTTCCTCCTACTCCTCTCCTTCTATTCACCCCGATCCAATTCCTCCTTCGTCACCTGCTATCGTTGTCTCAAATTTTGATAGCCTCGCTATCGTCCCTAAGATGTGGTCTTCTTCCTCTCGCCTTCCTCCGAATCCTCCAGGGTTCAGGCCTCCTCCTCCACAGCATCCGAACTCTGCTGGGAAAATTGGGGGAGAACCTCCTCCCTACGAGAATCATCCGCCGAACTCTTTCCTTGACACTCAGCTCCGAGACAGCCTGGGAATTCTGTACATCTTGGTCTTTGAAATTCGCCAGGGGGTGGAGGATCTTCAATTCCGTCTGTTGGTCGTGGACGAGAAGGTGGCAGTCCTTCTCCAGCTCCTCACCTCTCTTCAAGAGGCTCTCCCCACGGACATCGCAAGTGTGGCTTCAGCAGAGGAACCCGGTGGTGCAACCAACGAGGGGAATGCCCAGGCCCAGCGTTCGGCTGGGAATGAGCAGAACCAAGTCATGCATGAGGATATGGCAAAGGAGATGGTCACAACACATTGCGCATTGCAAGATACCTCGCCAGTTGTTGACAGGACTGGGGGAAGCATGGACGCGGGGAAGCGGTGGGACGATGGAGTGACATATGTCGAGGAGGAGTCGTGGTCCAAGGCTGTCCACATCACCTGGCCAGGATATCTTCCAAATGTATGAGGTCATGAGGGCACTTCTAGTTTCTCTAGTCTTTCTACTTTTTAGTTGTTGTCTAGTTACTCTCAAACAGTATATTTATACTATTCTACCACTTATGTTTGACTTCTATGCTAGCTGGACTGGTTTCCCCTTTGTTGGGGCAGTCCAATAACTACAGCACGACCGTGCNTTGTTGTCTAGTTACTCTCAAACAGTATATTTATACTATTCTACCACTTATGTTTGACTTCTATGCTAGCTGGACTGGTTTCCCCTTTGTTGGGGCAGTCCAATAACTACAGCACGACTATTCTCTGTACTCTATATCTCCTTTTGGTCTAGGAAGGCCCTTTATATATAATACAACTAACTTACAAAAAAAAAGTGTATGTTTTCTTCTTGTTCATTATTTTCATGTGAAATCCTATTTCTTTTTTGTTGGAAATACTAGAACAACTGAGAGGGGGGGTGAATCAGTTGTTCATAAGCTTAAACAATTTTATGCCTTTTAAATAATTATTAAGATTTCTTCATGTGTCATCAACCAATCATACAGCATATGGACAGTAAGAGTAAAGATCATTAGTCACACATAAAATACACACAGAGACAGATTTTCACGAGGAAACCCATAAAGGGAGAAAACCTCTTCTTCTTC
>JASDQU011379408.1:0-23870 GCA_032191745.1 Picea mariana | reverse complement strand
GATATGAACTCCCACACTCGCATTCAAATACGGAGCCTGTCCTCACAAGGGAAGGGTACCCGCACTCAGTTTCAGTCTTTAATGGCGGACCGAATGCCAGTGGCTATTGTTATAAGCGTTTGGATTGGGTTCATTGCATGTATAACACCTCCAGGCTGCCGAGCGCTTTCCCGAGCCCCTGTCTCACAGTCGAATTGTGATCGTCGTGCTTTAGCTCTTGCGAGCCTGGTGCAGCCGCTTCGCTGGGCCGCATTGACACCCTGCACAACCATGCCCAGACTTCGAGGAACATCACGAAGGGGGGCTTCTTGGCATGTAGCGAAATCTCGGCGAAAATGAAAAGAGGCGTTCGAAAGGGCACTCGCAGTGGTTGCTCGTCGAAGGAGAATGCAGGGAATGGCCATTGTTGAAGAAGAGATCCCGGTCGAAGGCGCAGACAGGCCCCCTTCGCATACTCTCTTCATGGTCCTGGAGAATTGGCACCCCTGCACGCACTTTGGCTTCGACAGCACTCCAGGATTGGCCGGTGGAACGAGCTCTCAGGGTGGCCAAGAAGAACATTACTCTCCCTGCTACATCGAGGAGGAAGCCCCTCCTAAACGTGCCCGAGCAGGCAATGAAGGCAAAGAGCAAAGCGCAACCGCAGACACCACGCAGGCTCGGCCACCCTGGGCAGACGAAGGCTATCTCAACCTCATCTTTGAGGTGCGGACTCTACTCGACGACCAGACTTTTCGCATCCAGCGGCTGGAGCAGAGACTAGACATGTTCTTCGCGGCGCATTCTCAAGCCACCGCGAAAAAGAAATGCCCGACATGTGGTAGAGCCTATGCATTTCCAGCGCGATGGAGGCACACGGCGGACCACGACACTCCAGTTGGCATAGAGGTTATCTGATGTTTCGACCCGGCCCTTGTTTATGGTTTTGTTTACTTAGTCTATGTCGTTGGACTGTTTGTTTTTTCTTTAATCTCAGTCATAGACAAAATAATAGACTTATGTTGTTAGAGGCTACTCCTGGTTTCCTACGGGCAGGAGTTAGCAATGCCTATTTTTCCCATTACAGACTCACTGTAACTATTATGCCACATGGACAGGGATGTCCAGCTGCCTCGGTTTCCTTTACAGGCGGGACAGCTGGCACCCCCCACAACACTGTAATTTTGGTACGATTAATATAAAGGCTCGAACTTTTTTACTTAAAAAAAAAAAATATATCACATTCATGCCTTCCTGAATACTTCACTCAAGGATTTGGGGTTGTCAAACTCAATTCTGTCTCTGTAGGACTGTGGTAAACAACTTAAGAATGACTGGATTTTTATCTGATCCTCTCGAATGTACGGTACGAACCTTAGTAGTTTCATAAATTTATTTATGAGGTCCTCCATCATCATCTGTCTGATTCATAACTCATAAAATTCTTTCACTTTACTTTCGTAATATCTTTCAGAAAGGTATTATTTCTTGAAATACTTCTTAAAGTTGGACCATTCCATCTGTTTCTCCTTTAGGCTCTTGGCCAATTTCAGGTTGTGCCACCAGATGCTGGCCTTCCCTTTTAGATTGTAGATGGCCATTCTGACCTTCATATTATTGGAATAATTGTAGTTTTGGAAGTATTTTTTGATGTCCAACAACCATGCTTCGACTTCTTCTCCCATCCTAGATTCACCATCAAAGGTAGTTGGTTTAATCTTTTTAAATTATCCTTCAAGGTGGTCTATCTATTTTGTTTTCGTGTCTATTTTAGTTTTGTCCTCCGCTGAGGGTGTACATTTAGATGAACTATCTCCTTTTTCTGTTTCAGGCCCAGAATTCTTGGAGGCCCTTTTGTTGACCTCTTAATCATGGTTATCATCCTTTGGGATTTTCTTGATCACTATACTGCATAGCAGGACTTCATTTATCTCTTGTTGTTCTTGTTGTTCTTTCTTTAATTTCTCATTGTCTTCTTTGAAGACTTGCAGCTCAACAATAAGATTCCTCATTGTTTCTAGTACTTTTGTAGGAAAGCTTCCATCACTATTCTGTTTTGGATCTTCATGAGGTCCCTGCACTAGATTTCCTTCTATTCTAATTTCCGCATCATCTTGAGCTACCATAATTGACACGAAAAAAAAAAAAAAAAAAATTGTGTTTGTACAATGCAGTTTTGTTAGTTTATCATTAGTAAGAAAATATATATATATATAGATATATATATGCCAAATTTCTAGTGTGGCCCTGTTCAAGGCAAAGTGTTGTAAACTGTTCTCTGATACCATATGTAATAAACCTCAAAACTGTCAAATAAAAAAATAAATTCTTACTTTATGCATTCACCTTTGAATGGGTTCGTCATTAAAAGAAAAAGGGGTCTTGACTGATGTTGATTAAATTTCATACCCAATTTAACCTTTGAAACATTATTTCAAGTTGTGCTTACTCCATGCTCAACCACTCACTTGTAGTCCTGCAGACTATGTTTACTTTCATACCGATATAAAAATTATATATCCATATAATTTTGCTTACCACTACGAAGAATTTTGGGACTTATATCTCCAAGCCCTATGTGTAACATTAACCACTTGATCAAAGGAGTCATGTAACAAGAATAAAGGTAAAGGGGAAGGTTATACAAGGATGTGGTTGGGGTAACTGCTTCCCGGTTTAATATTGATGTAACGATTATTTGAAAACCAACAACCCATGCTAGATGTTTGTTGACTCCATCTGTTCCATATGAAATTCTGACTAAATATTACCTTAACAAGGTTTGTGTTAGTTAGGGTTAAAACTTACCTTAAACACATAGGCGCTTCTTTCATCTGTAACCCATTAATTGAACTGGCAGGAACAAGTCAGTCGAGAGTTAAACCTTAACCAGGCCATTAATGGACCCTGATGTGTGCGAGATTCGAGGCCATCACCTGACCCTTCATCCACTATGGATGCACCAAGTTGCCTTATTCACATGGCCGACCCTTCCTTCATACCAATCACATTTAATCTGCGTGGTAAGGTTTTTCTTTTGGTTATAGCGGTTCATTTATGTAACGAGTAGATTCACAGAGGATTTGGCTCTACGACTCCAAAATGTTGTCGAAGGAAAAGTGGGGAACTTCCATGATGGAGGAAATATATTTCATCCAACATCTTGGTAGGATTCGTGCTTTCACTATAACATTTGACTGCTATTAAATTACTTCCTCATTACTGAAACTCAACAGAGGCATTCTGGTTTTCCTCGCTATGGGTAGATAGCTCTTCTTGTTGCACTCCCACCCTTCATTCTCTTGTTTCCTTGGGGCTTATGAGGGTTATTTATAAGCAGTGTGCCTTTATGCTTGTCATTCCCACTTGCGCTATGTTGTATCATTGTTTGGAGAAGCCATACTGTAATGCATTTTATTTTTTTCGAGGTTAGCGAACTATTAGATGTTCGGTTTTGACAATTATATCTGTTGTATTTGGGTATTCTCTGTATAATGACTAAATATCATTTCCTTATCTTGGATCTATCTGCCCACCTCGATGATTTCTTTTGAATGTAACCTGTGCTTACTAAAAACCATAACCCCACTGAGGAGAACGGATACCATTCATAACTTCCTCCTGTGGAACTTGAATTAGCAATACCTCTCGGGTTAAAATTCCTTTATCATTCCACAGACAATGGTTTGTGGGTTTTGTATGGTCTTGGTTGTGGTTTGATCATTAGGAGGAGGGAATGCATCGTGTATAGGCTCACGAAACTCATGTTTAATATTAATATATTTTTACAACTTCTCTATTCCTCTGTATAGATGTATGAAATTCGCCCTTTGTTTAATGTTTGCTCGATTTCATCCCAGAATTCCTGTACTTTTATGAAAACGCATTGCTTGTAAACCAATCTCTTTATACTGGATATTGTAACTAATGATGGGGCCCTATGTTATGTGACGATACCCATCAGCTTAATCATGTTCACTCCTCCCCTTTCAGTCTAACAATGGTTTCTATTCAGAATGGAAGACTACCTGTGGAAAATCAAAGATAAGTAGAAGATTACACCCAATCATTATATTGTATGTTTGATAAAAGAAAGAATTCGAGTTCAACAAGACCTATATTCCATGACTAACTAGATGCTTCGATTCTTTTGTAGGTCAAAGTGAAAAATGGCACTGGATCTAAATCGGGTCCTTCTCAGAGAGGTATTCTGATGTATAATAAGATAACTCTTGAAAGATCTGGAAAAGACCTGGTGGTGTTGGGTTATTACTTTGACGTTCTTGTCATACGACTGATACCAAATCATTAGATGTACATAATTTTTAAACAAGGGTTGTAAATTTCTTTCTTTGTTGAGGTTTGTTGTTAGTCTCTACATAGTGATATTCCAGACATAATCTATATTCGGAAACACGGCAGAGGTAGAATATATAGTGAATCAAATTTAATGCAATCTTTACCTATGTCAGTTGTTGATTAAATTGTTTTCATTTAGAGTAAGTCTTGTGGTTGTGGTTATACATATAGACTCCTAAAGTATGCGTGGCTATGTTCGTACTATATAAATGTCTGCATTAACTTAATTTTTCCCAACGTAATCATTCCACGTTGTTGAAGTCAAGGCTTCTATAGTTTTAATCTCTAAACCATGACTGTGAGACTGCACTACCAAAAATGAATCTAATACTCCTAAAATTTGTTCCGGATCTCCTTAAGTGTTACGCAAATTTCTAATCTGCCACAAACTTTGACTCTGGAAAGGGTAGACCACTCTTGGAATATAGAATGCATAAAATCTTATGATAGATGTCAATTTCCATGATTGTACTTTCGATTTTAGTGTCTGATAAACAAAAAGGGGTTTTCCAGATTTCTTTAACTTTTAAATTTTTCCATTCTTTACAAATATAGTATTTCATTTGCATGTTGTTGGTGCATACGATTGATCAGTATAAAATTTATATAATACAAGAAAAAGACGTATATCATATCAACCTTTCTAATGTAGATAGTTTACTTTCGTTTTATGGTTTTCCAAATGTATATATATGTATAATATATAAATACATAGGTGATCCATAAGATTATTGATGTCTCATATTTCTCTTCAATTCCTAAATGTATTAGAAAGGAAGTCTCTGTTAAGGGGCACGATTGTTTTGAATGTATATTCTAGCAATACATCTAAACATTTCTTTTAGGTACAGATTTACTTAACTCTGATTGCTCAAAGTTAGATCTGTTTAATATCTCAGTTCCAGAAATAAACCTATGCCTATAATAGATCGGTTCTCTTCAAGCATATTAATAGATAGATCATCCTAACTAGCATTTCGATTTCAGATTTAAACATATCCTGTAGATGGATCTGCTCTCTTAAGTTCAATTGTTTACAAATAATTTTGCCTACTATTCTATATTTTTAGAGGGACCAATCTAGAATTTAGACTATGATTGTAAATTTCATACCATGAATAGATGTCATCCATGGAAAAATTATTTCAAGTTAGTAAAATTAGATGCATAATATCAGTTACACACAAAACATCCAAGAACAGAGGAGGGAAAGGTTTACATATATGAACTAGCTCACTGGAATACAAAGGGAATAGCCACATTCCTCCCAACTATAGAATAAGGTAGCCAAAACACTTGTCCGCTTCACCCCCTATCCCAACCATGAATCCATGAGGGAGAATTTGGAAGACTCCTCCTCAGCAATGTCCTTCACTTTCCACAGATTCCTCTTGCCTCACACTCACTTGATAGTGTTCATAACAGCACGGGAAAAATCAATAGTCTCCTTTCCCAACATACTTGGCAGCATCCTACCTCCTCACATATGTTATTTATCCATAAAAGAAATCCTTTTGCCTAGGTCTTTTCCCTCCCTTGGGAATTTTTGCAGCTTTCTAAATCCCTAATTTCCAGGGGCTACCAATGGCCAAATCTCTAATTTTCCACTTGTAATAATCATCCTAGAGGTAGTTCCAATAGGTTCCCCACTCATGGAGTCACAGTCAGTTCATTTTTAACATGGTTGTTCCATTTGTCCTCCTGCAATCAATATAAATATTTTGTTTTCATACAAGTTTCATAGTCAAATAGTTAGTTGGGTCAAATCAGATCTCTACCCAATAGTCATAATAATTAATTACAATTATTAAATTTGAAATTCAGAATTGCCATAAACGGAAAAAAAATTCCAAATTCGAATTTAATAAAAACAAAATAATTTTTCAACAAATTTAAATTTCAAAAATACTTTATTTTGGGATGTCAGAGATGCACAATCATTAAACGCATCATTGGGATATAGGGTGGTATTTGACATGGTCAGATTAAAAATGGGAGGAATATCACAGTGATTATTGCGAGGTTGTATATGAATGTAAATGGAATTCATGAATATCCTATGAAGATTGATATGTGAAGGTTGATATTGACCTAAGGTTGGTTATTATTCTATGGGTTGGAAGGAATTTCCATTTTCCTAGTAGTTATGAACAACTCTTTCTTAAGGGAAGGGTTTTTTTAGTACTATTGGTTGTGGGTTTGAGGGAAATTCCAATGGGGAGGTGCTATGGATTGGGGGGCAAGGGGAACTTGGTTAGACATAGATTCATTCGTCCATTTGAAATACACAATTTGGGGAAATGGTAGTTATAGTGTCCATACTCCCCACATAATCCACACGAAAAGTGTGTATGAATATTGTTTTTTATCCCCTATTTATGTTAATTGTTATTTCTATTAGAAACATTTTGATTATGGTTTATACCATTAGTATTTCTCATGGAATTGGTGTTTTTCTTATAGTGGTTTCCCCTATTCATAGTTCCATGTTTACTTGTTCTTCCCATTCTTTACCGTATTTTTCTAGAGTGGTGGGATAAAACAAGTCCAATTGCTCAAATGCTTGAATTTACTGAGTTGGTGAAGTTTGAAAAAATTCAACAATAACATGGTGTTGAACCCGTGGGGGTGTATAATTAGCTTATGTTGGACTACGGAATGGGTAGTATGTTTTATTCTAGGGTGGGTTCTTTTGATGCATGTTTATGACACACTGTCAAGGAGAAGGGAAGATCCGGTCTCAGGTTGTCTATTTAACAAAATCCGTTTGGAATAATTTACCCTGATGGGACTTATGGCTCTATTAGCCAACTAAGATTCTAAATTAACTAAATATATAATCCTCTGAGTTAAAACACCAATATGATTACTTAGCTAATAGTAGTATTATATACAATAGATATATAGAGAAACAAGGTTTAAATAAAGCCTTGTGAAAATGATGGTTTAAATTGATGAATCAAAGTTTAAATAAGATGCAAAACTAAAAGAAATCATTCTATAACTATAAATGGAAAATAACAACAAATTAATGAACAAGATTTCAAAAATGACGTAATTATAATGAACAAAGCATTAAAGTTTAATGATCTAATCATTATTCATTCATAAAATAAATAAATCAAATGAACGAAAGATAACTAACCTAATGTTGATCAACTATGAATAAAACTTACTATGCTATATTTGTCTTTCTGTGTAATGTAATCTCCACTTAACTTGTTGCAAAGAATAAATATATGGCAAGAAGAAAGAACACTATTTCCTGAAGAAACTGAAGGAAATTATTTATATTTCAAAACCAAATCTATGATAATAGAAAAACAAATAGATTTTAATTCATGTGACTTTAGATTGTCCAAAAGATGAAGATGAAATCAACTTCAATCACTGAAAAATGGTATTATCAACAATCTAACATTCAATGTAAACTCAAAATGTATAGATATACGATTAGTCACAAAGATAATAATGACCAATAAATAATGAACCATGTAAGAGATAATAACAATATGAAAATATAAATGTAGAACAGTCTAAAGCTAATTCATACAAATAAGTTTTAATGGCGAGAAAATATATGAAGGCCAATAATAACATTGTATAGTCTACAGAAGGACTAAATCCAAAAAGTAAACTACATCCCATATATTCCTCAAAATGATAAGTCTATCATCAGGTCCAAAAACAATTTCGGAGATGAGGCCAATATTTAAAGAGAACTTTTGATTGTCTTGTATAACGTTGCTCCAACAACCTGTCTGTTAAGAGAAATCTATAGAAGAATGTTGCGTAATTCTAAGATTATGACAGTTTCAGGATGAAAATCAGTTGACTAACAATTTAAATATTATTTAAAATGTAGAAAGAACAACTTTAATAGTATGATCCTTAATGAAGATATAATAGATTAATCAACAATAAGAAAAATTTCAATTGAACAATTATATTTTTACAAATATCAATTACATGAATAATCTCAATATAATACAAGATTTGTATCAAAATAATACAATCACCAAGATCAAGATAATTAGAATAAAATACTCTTAAAGATTGAAAAAAATAATACATAAATGATAGCACTTAACCATGTATTGATAAAACAAACTAAAGCTAATTTAAATCAATGCATAATCAATTACTCAAAGAATATGAACATATTATAATGAAAACAAAACCATTTTACTCACAAGATAAAATCCATTAAGCAATTTGAAATTTCATATTCTTCTACAAAAGAACTCGTCTATTCTCCAAAAATTCCGACCATCCATTACTCCATTTGAAAAGAAAAAAAGTTTTCAAAAGAAATAATATACAAAAAAGAAAGGATAAACATCCTCCTCTCAATTTCTTGGATCTCCACGGCTCTGAAATTTCTCATATCTTTTTGCAATGAATGAACAGTCTGGGCGTCACTAATAATTTTCGCCACCTGAATTTTTTCTCGTAAAGAGGCAAACATATCTCTCAAATCATGCATTTGTTTAGGAAAAATCTCACGAGTACGCTAAATGGGTCCATTATGTAGATGGGTTTTGAAACCTTTTCTTTAGATTCCTTATGGTTTGGCTGCAATGAGTCCCTCAAAATCATTTTTCTTTTCTTGAATGCATTTTTTGCACCAATCCAATATTATTTTTGGATCAATTATCCTGAATGCATTTTTTGCACCAATCCAATATTATTTTTGGATCAATTATCTTGAATGTATTTACATAATAAAATCATGCCATGATCAGATCCATACCAAATAACTGATAATAGAAACCTGTGAAATAAAAAGAAACCAAATTAAAAACCTAAAAATTGTGACTAAAACAAAATCTAGAACAATAAAATTAAAATTAATTTAGTCTAACGATAAGTTCTAAACAACTATTGTTTATATTTTCCTTTCAAATATGATCTTAAAATTATATAATCTTCAAGTTGATGGAGAGGAAAAATATATTAATTTTGGGTTTTCACAAAATCAAACAAATGATAGATAATTCTTTTTTTTTTTTTTGAAATGAGATGTAGACTGACAAAATAATTTAATTAATTAAAGCTACCAAATGATTTTGTGAAAATGATTTCTAATGATCAAAATATAAAAACATAATCATAATTTAAACAAAAGTAAAGTGTTGATCAAAATTAATGTCTTTGTTTAAATTAAGAGTTATATATTCTTCTCTCCCTCATTCAAATTTGATCAAATGTGAACAAATGTCATAGAAAATGTCTGTCACAATAAACTTTCTTCCTCTAAAATAATTGTTATTAATCCATGTTTTCCATTGAGCCATTCTCATAGCAAATAAATTCAATAAGGAAGAGGTAATAACAAACTCTCAAATTATGAAGCTCGTCCATCAACATCAAAACTCTGTAGAAATAAAAATGAAATGGAATTTGAATTTCATGAAATTTAAATGAAACAAATGAAAAAAATATAAAATCAAAGCAACCTCGGAACAATGAAAACCAATACCAATACAATCAAGTCAAAGGGAAAAAAAATGAAGAATACAAGTAAAATTTTGAGGGAACCTAGATTTTAATTAAAAATAAAGAAGGGGGTTGTTGGCGTCCAACAAATGGCGACTCAGTAGGCGAAGCACTTATCTCTAACCGGTTAAAATTTCATCGCAGGGAAGAAGAATAAGACTTGGATATAATTTTAAGATGCTTTCAAACAAATCCACTTTAAAATTACACAATATTAAGATTAGCTCCGATTTATAGGAAAATATCATAAAATAAGAAAATAATTCTTTTACGGAGGATTATAAACTGAAGTTGTGTTTTTATCAAAGGGTAACAATGTTTATAAAAATGACTTCAATATCATTGATAGAGCCACTACTTCGAGCATGCATTTATAGCCTTGAGAGGGATGTCATTTAACCCACTCAATTACTTTAATCCCATCCAATAGTTTTTTATCCACATGATGTATACTTCGATAAAATTTAACTTAAAGGATGTATACCTACTACCTCTTGACCTGACATTGCTTTGCTGCCAGTATCCCTGTTCAGTGCATTGACGAAGTAGTCTTGGTATCATGTGTACATTTACCCACTGCCAGCGAGCCTATTCAGTACCTCGACGGGTTTACACACACTTCCCACACTTAAAGTGCTTCCAACTCTCTATAATTTTTTATAAAAATTTCAAAACCTTCAAGGTAACAAGAGAGTGGGCTGATACTAGAGGTTAATTAGAATATAGGTGAACATTTGATCATTTGTTTAATTTTCTTTCAAAACTGGAAGTTTTATCATGGTTTAGAAATTTTAGATTTGGATTAAAAAATCATCTACATAATTGGGAAGCACTTAAAAGTGATCTTTTAAGAACATGGACGGTGTAAAAAGTCTAAGGATAATCGTAATTGCCAAATATCTCGACACATTTCAAGGGTAATACTCTCACAAAGACTATTCAAGGTTTCATTGTACTAAACTGACTTACAAATCAATTATCTAAGCTAAGTCTTAACATCAGAAACTATTTGAACTATTTCAAATTGGTTTTAAAAAAATAAGTCTTGAAATTAATTCTTCCTTCAACAATCACTCTTTGATTAGAAATATATTGATTCAAAAAGACAAACAAGAAGAAAACTCAATCAAATCAATCAAAGAAAATCATAAACATATTTTATTAATGGGATTCAAAATCAGAATTATATCAAAACAAACAAAATCGAAATTGAAAAAGCTCACGTTTAAAAAGATTTTGACCAAAAACAATGCGAAGCCAACCTCTCATAGAGAAAGAGTATCAAAAGGAAGAACAACACAGTTCCGAGTTTTTCATATAGGAAGGTTATTTTCTTAAGATAGTGATGCATGATATATCATTTTGACCAAGCTTATTATTAAAAGTCATAGAAAAATATTTAACCATGATGAGTGCAATTACGTGCAATGGTAAGCTATGTTTGTTAGGGTAAAACTAATGTGAATTAAAGATAAAATCCCTAATATCTTTATTAATGCTTCATAATATTTGAAATCATTGCATGATGCTGCCAAGTCTTAAAAATAAACATTTAATCAACACAGTTGTGAAAAGGAAAAAGAAAGAAATAGAAAGAAAACTTCCCTGACAACATTCAAACAATGGTTCTCTTTGCATAGCCAGATGCCTTCATAATTGCATCATTCAAAGAAAAAAAATGAAAAGGGAATAAAAACCCAAAATAAATCTATTCCTACACCTACTCTAACTTCTACATAGATCAAAATGCTAAGTAAAATTGTATTTCCAGTGCATCCACAAGAGCATCTTCAATCTTGCAAGGCATAAAAACTCGAAAATCAAAATAAAATAATGTAGTATTTGCAGATATGAAAGAAATATGTCATGCTTACCTCCTATATATTCAAATAAAAACAAAGCAAGAACGACCTTACCATTCCCTTGAAACTTCTTGATGTATGAATCGTTCAAGCATTCTACAATCTTGTCATAATATGGGTCATAATTGCATGGAAGAATGTAAGTAAGTTTGGAAAATTTGTCAATATTATGGGGAACTAACATAACCATTGACCAAGGTCATAGTTCCCCATCCTCCTAACAATTCTTCAAGTGTTCATCAAGTTTTTTACATGGAGGACATAAAAAAATCATGTCATGCTTACCTCCTAGATATTTAGTTAGAACCAAAACAAGAACAACTTTATCTTTATTATGAATATTTTTTAGATATGAATAGTCAAGCCCCTCTAAGATTCTATCATAAAAATTAGGATGCAAGTTATGACTTCGACGAACTAGATCTAACAATGGGGAACACATCATAAGAGTATTCATAAAATCAAATGGATTATTGGTTTGAAAACTTCATTTGATGAGATGGATCTTTTTTAAACGCAAAGCATAATCATTAAAATTTGAACTAACCAAAGAATGAATAAGCAATGTAGAATATTTGATCTACATAAGAATGACTGCATTGTCATTTTCAAAACTAAATCATGTAAAATCATCTCACAACATATATTTTTTCCATGCGAGTGATGAAAGTGAAAGAGCGTCAAATCCGACTTCATAAATGTTTTGTTCAGAATTAATTTCACCAAATCTTGGCATATAAAAAATATGTGATTGTTGTGGAAAAGAGTAATATATTGTGGGTAAAGTATCATGTCCACCATAATATAAGAGGAGATTTGGATATAAAGAATTAAAGGAATCATAAATGAGCACATGAAAACAATCTCTTGAGCTATGATATTTAACAATGGTATTCTCAAGACATTCCTCTTCACTGTCCTTAAAAATTTCACTCTGTTTTGGTGATAAATCCTTCAACATAATATGATCATATAAATTTTCCTCATGTATGATAGACAATTCAAAACTTTCATGATAAACATCTAATCTTTCATATGGATAATGTATGAATTTTTTATGAACGTTTAAGGTTTCCTCTTCAAATTCCGGATTTACATCTCTAATCAATTTCATAGGAAAGTTAGTATGCTTAAGATCATTTTCATCACCTAAGTGTTCTTCAATAACTGAATTTACGTACTTATTAAAGAAAGAGTTAGAAGAATATGGACATTCACCTTCAACCAACATCAAATCTTCTTCCAAGATGGTCAAGGACTAAATATAGGGTGAAATCACAGAGGTGGATAACACCTTCGTGACAATCAGATATCCAAAATTCCAAAAAACATGTTTTCGGCCGAGCTAATATTAGTTTTTGGCCAAAAGATATTTTTTTCGGCTAACCTAGTTTTTGGTCGAAAAGTGGAATGTCAAATCAAATGGTACAGTGACGGCACCCTCGATTTGCATGTAAAAATTTATTCAAATGGATTTTTTCCATCCGACAATATGTTTTTTGCCAAAATTTATCCCGTCTAAACCTTTCTTTCGGCTGAAAGATTATTCAACCAAACAATCTTTTGGCCAAAAGATATTTCAGCCGAACAATATTTCGGTCGAATAATCTTTCAGCCGAAATATCTTTCGGCCAAAAGAGTGTTTATATATCAACCACAAAACGATATTGGAATTATTTTCTAACTTTGTTGGCTTAATAGAGCATATGTGTGTGCTTGTGTGCGTCTGTGAGCCTATTACATCTGTGCATTTGTGTGCGCCTGAGTGCGTTTGTGAGTGTGGGCACGTTTGTGAGTCTGAGCATTTGTGAGTTTGTGTGTTTAGGCGCAAAGTTTTGTGAATGTTTAGGCACAAAGGTCCATGAATGTTTCGGCGTAGAGGTCGTGTTGTCACATCAGTCGTAGGGGTGGCACAATGGTTGTGTTGGCGATCGGTCGACGAGTTTAAGGTATTTATCCAAGTTTTAGCTTTAGTTTTTAATTTTAAATTTTAATTTGTATTTTAGTTTAGTTATAGATTTAGTTATAGATTTTAATTTTAATCTTAGTTTTAGTTTTAGTTGTATTTTAATTTTAGTTATAGTTATAGTTATAGTTATAGTTTTTATTTTCTTAGAAACTAAATTTAATTTTTTAAATTAAAATTTAGTTAATTAGGTGGCTGAACAGGGCAATGTCATGGAAACGCCAACAACTTGTCCACAACGCTAAGCCCTCACGGCTAAGTCATATTCCAGTGCACCGTGACTTGGCCGCGAGGGCCTAGCTCTATGACCAAGCTGTTGGCATGCCCACTGCATTTCTTTGTTCAACTTAGGCCCACAACATTACAATTAAAAATTTATAATATTTTTTTTTTTAGAAAGAAAAATATCTTTAAATAGTTAATAAAATAAATTTGTTCACAAGAGGAAATTACAACTTAAATTAGCCTCACTTTTTAGTTAAATTAGGACATTAAACTTAAATCTATTCATCTCATGATTGTTCCCATCAATTAACCTTCACCAAAACTTTTATAAAACCAAATACAACAACAATTACCTTCATGTTAGTACCTTGTTTACAAAATTATCAAAGCATAAAAGAAACATTAACTAGTCTATTACAGTGAATATCCAACCTGTCTGTAATGAACCTCATTATCACACAATTTTTTTTTTTTCTATTTCCTTTTAATCCTAGTTTATATCACTATTTGTCAAAACAGAATGTATGAACTCCATTATAAAATCAGTTAAAACTCTGTTTGTAAAATTTCAAAGGGAAAACCTCTAATCTCTACATACCACAAGAGGTCCCTTTCGCTTCCATTTCATTTACCCTCTTGTGAAATGGATCATGTGTTAAAAAAAATGGGTCACATAACCCCTATTATGATTCAATCCTTTTAAAACATCAACTTTCATATTTGCACACATGTCTAACTGATTAAATTTGAACCCTAGGTGACTTTACTTTGTTCTCCAACCATACGACTCATCGAGTTGAGTTTTAACATCAGGTAACTAATATATCCACCATGTCTCAGTTAAATTTATGGTCCTTAGTACCAGGGTTAAATTCATGTGGAAGTTAATACATCTAGAAGGGAGTCGACATTCCACCATGAGGATCGGACTGTTGACTCATGATAACATCGAGGAAATGAAGGGGTTTTTCCTCCAGTCGATTCATGAGGGTTTTAAACATGGAACTTATTAAATGGGAGGAATGGTCCTTTGTCAAGGCAGTTAAGGATCCATAAGTTTTTATTAAATGTAGGCCTACAAGTTCTATTGAGATTACTGGGATCTATATTCAATAGTCATACCAGTTCTGACACTGTCACATGACAAACCACCCTTCGTACTCTCCACATTTACTCTGAGATGAAAATACGTGCTTTAGGGTTTAAGTGGGTTTACAGTTGTCATTGTTGAGTTCTGAAAGGAGGTCCTGTGTAACAAATCTTTGAGGCACAGTTTATTTTCATGGTAATCTCTCTAGATTTGTGACAGATGGCGCGGTCCTTATCCCTAGTAAGTTTTCTCATTATGCATTACTTTCTGGTTGTGAAATGAGATAATGCATTTCCCAGATTCTTCTTTGGTATAGCTTCTCTGTATTGTTTTTTCATTATGCATTACTTTATGGTTGTTAAATGACATAATGCATTTCCCGGATTATTCTTTCCTGTAACTTCTTTCTGTTGTTTTCGAAGTTATCCTAAATCCTGTGGGGAAATTTCCTTTCAATTTATCTCTCTTTCATCTCTAGTTTTAGGGGGAGTATATTCGTTCATTTTATTTTTGTTTACGCTTTGGGAGAAAGGGTTTCGTAACCTCCCAATTTATTTCCCTATGCCGAATCTTTTGATTGATGTCCAGACTTAAGACCTCTACAGAGCTTTGAATAGTTCCATGATGATATTTCTTTTGCAATGCCTCCAATACTACTTACAGTAGTCACTACCCTAGTCGTGCTCTGTTCAATTCGGTTAAATAGTTGGAAAATAATTGTAATATTAAAAATACTTATAACTACTATATGTGATTTGGTTCTGGAGAGTTATGTGTGGTTTTCTAGTTCGGTATGAACATTTTATTCAATGCTGGTGTATAGGCTGACTTAAATATTTACAAGGAAACTACTGCTATTTATTTTTGTTTTTCATTGGAATCTTTATTTGTTGTACAAGGACTTCCTCCTTGTAAAAATCTCTTAATTTCAGTGCTTGTATAATCCACTAATGATGGGTCGTGTTTGATGGGAGGGTACCCATAAGATAATTAATGCGCCATTCACCTTCGGCCTAGGCGTCTGTCCAATTGGAAATGTGACAAGGAAAAGATATGAAAGCCATGCTATCCTGTCGAACAAAAGTTAAGTAGTATCACAAAAATTCCTTACTAACCGTCATCATTCTATTGGTATTTTATCACTTTTATCTATGATTACTGATATTCTAAATGTTACTTCTTTGATGGATTTTTACTTACTCAGGGATCCTTCATACTCGGTTCCTACCTTCGGTGCAAAAGGTATTTGAGTTCCCTTTGTAGGCCTTCCCAGAGTTTCAATAGTGCAAGGGCACGGTCTCTTCCTGGATTTCTATATATTCGATATAGTTTTGTTCTATTGCCTCCAATAGTTGGGATGAGGGGGTCCTCCAGTTGTATTCGTCACTTTCTAGTCCAACTACTGTGTATAAATATTATTGTACAAGACTTTTTATTTTAATTGAATAGTGTACTGAGTTGGGTATTTTTATCTCAATCATTCCTCTATTTAGTCTCATCCCAAACTTTGTAATTTATTTGTCGTTACTATCGTTTAGGATGTATTCAGCTTCGAATGTTTACACAGTTCAAAATTAAGTCTAGTATGGTGTAAAAGGAACTTGAGAAAAAAAAATCCCATAGTTTATACTTATTATAATGACTCTGTTACACGAAAATTTTGTATTATAATTAATTGAGACTATAAGACTTTTCATATGATTGTCTCATTTTTCTTTTGGGGTTGTTTATGCACATTATAATTTGGTAGTTTCCTTGTCCAGTATTTGGAAAGGATTTCTTCCTTACTCTCAACTTATGGCTCATCATAAAATTTTGACAGTCCATTTTACTATGACTTTCCCGTATGAGTTTGTTGCTATTAGTCTAACATAATTCCTAGGATGAGTTATACTCCTTTATTGCTACAATTCCATGGAAATTACAGATATGTGAAAGTCAAGTCCTGGGTTCCAGAATGGTCTTTGGATCCATCGACCCTCATGCCATTAATATTCGATTAAAGATAAGCGTTTCACAAAGTTAGGTTTTGTTCAACATTAATTCCAATCATTTAAGGTATAGTTGACTAGATCTAATCATTTTCGATTTACCACTAATGCCTTACTGATATATATATACATTTACAGATATAACTATATATGTTTATATATTTACTACAATTCTACTGTAATGGAGTCTTGAAATTTCCAGAATTATTTTCATACGTAGATATATATATATATATATATATATTGTTCCTTGATTCTGTTTTAGCCAGTTCACTTCAGTTTCAATGTATCACTTGTACATAACTCCCATTGCATAATGTATATCTGTTTGTAATATAACTTTACATGTTCTATTCGCATATCAAAATAATTTTAGTATTGCAGGATGTATTTACCTTGAAAACTGAACTTGTGGGTTCATTAATGGAGACTCATATATACTTCAGTCACCAACAAGAAATACAATTCTTTATATATATTGGTATGCTTGACTTAATCACATCATGCAAACAATTAAATTTTTCTTACTCAACATAAATAATTAAAAAACAAGGAGCAACCAGTAGTCTATACTATTATGAGAGTAGTAACCTCTGCACAACTTTCCTTACTTAGTTGATACATACAATGTCCTTAGTATTTACACAATACCCCGTCCTAATAAAACAAGTACATTCCTAGCTAATTGATTAGGAAGTATTTGGTAGGTCTTTCCTCACTGCAACATTGGACCATAAATTCATTCATAGAAGTAAACAACTTGTAGAACATAACATTTAACTAGAGAGAGGTAGAATAGCATATCTGAATCAAGTTGTGGGCAGACAAAGGGAACAACCACGTTCCTCCCAATCGTAGAATAGGGTAGCCAAAATCACTTTCCTGATTCACCCCTTAGCCTGACCATGAATCCATGAGGACGAACTTGAAATCTCCTCTTCAACAATGTCCTTCAATTGCAACAGATTCCTCTTGCCTCACACCCACATAGTGTTCATAACAACAAGGAAAAAAAAAATCCAATAGTCTCCTTTCCCAGCATACTTGGTAGCGTCCTTCCTCCTAACATATGCTATTTATCCATTGCCTAGGCTTTTTCCCTCCCTTGGGAATTTCCAAAGCTTTCTAAATCCCTTATTTTCAAGAGTTGTCAATGGCCAAATCACTGATTTTCCAGTTGTAACAATCAGCCTATAGGTAGTTCCAACATGTTCCCCACTCATGGAGTCATGGTCAACTAAATTTAACATGGTGGTTCCATTTGTCGTCCTGCAATCAATATAAAATATTTTTTTTTCATACAAGTGTCATAGTAAAATAGTTGGTTGGTTCAAATTAGGTCTCTTCCCAACAGTCATAATAGTTAATTACAATTATCAAATTTGAAATTTGGAATTTCCATAAATGGCAAACACTTTCCAAATTCGAATTTACTAAAAACGGAAAAAATTTCCAAAATATTTAAATTTCAAAAATATTTTATTTTCGAGGATGTCACATCCTTTCCCTATTTAGTAAAATAGTATCCTCAATGTTCGTTCCTTTTTTGGAATAGGATTGGATGAGATTTCCCCAAATCTCCCTCCAAATCCCAAGTGGCCTCCCTTCATTGAAACTTTACCTGAGCGACGAATCTGTTCCGAAGTGATATTTCTCTCTGGTCCAGAATGCGTAGGGGTTCCAACTGGAACTCGCCTTCAGGTTCCACCGCACCAAGTTCTATTCAATCATATGAGTAGGGTCATGAATATACATTTTCAACAAAGAAACATGAAATACATTATGAATTCTTAGATTAGCTGGAAGTGCAAGTTGATATGCTACGGGATCAATTCAAGCTAGTATATCGAAGGGCCCACAAAACCTGGGTGCCATATTAGCATAGTTCCCTAACTTCAACAAGATTTTTTAGGCTTTGACCTTCAAATAAACATGGTCTCCCACTTGAAATTCCAAGTGTCTTATTTTCTGATCTGCATAGCTCTTATGTTTGTCCTGTGCTTCTTTCAAGTTCTATTGTACCTTCCTTACCATGTTTTCCATTTCTTGGAGCATCTCTGGTCCAACCATAATTATGTCAACTGGTTTATCCCAGCTAATTGGAGTCGTACACATTCATTCGTACAATATTTCGAAAGGGCTCAACTTAGCCGAAGTTTGGTACCCATTGTTATATGCAAATTCTCCCAAGTGCAGGTAGTCTTCCACTTGTTTGGTTTTGTTCTTACATACATGAAGAGCATATCCTTTATGATTTGGTTTGTCCTTTTGGTCTGTCCATCAATTTTTGGATAATAACTCATACTGAAATTCAAATTAGTATTTATCCCTGCAAACAATTCCTTCCAAAAAGCAGATGTGAATTTTACGTCTCTATCTGAAATCACCATTTTCGGAATACCATGCAGTCTAAAAATTTCTTTCATGAATATTTCAGCAATGTTTATAGCTTTAAAAGTAGAATTTACAGGAATAAAGTGGGCAGACTTACTGATTTTATCGATTACAGCCATGATAGAATCATTTTTTTTTGGAGTTTTAGGAAAACCTGTTATAAAGTCTAGCGATATGGTCTCCCATTTCCATTCTGGTACTGGTAATGACTGTAATAGGTCGGCTAGATGTTGGTGCTCGGCCTCAACCTGCTGACAATATTGGAACCTATCCAGGTACTCTGTTGTTTCGCCCTTCATATAGGCCAATAAAATAGTTTTCTAAGTGTTGTTATTGTTTTCTGATAACCTGGATGGCCAGAATATGGTTTCTTATGCACTTCGTCCAAAACTGTTAATTTTAACTCTGTTGAATCTGGTATGTAAAGCCTGTTTTTAAATCGTAATAGTCCCTTATTGATGCTTAGATCTGGTTTGTCTGAGTTTGTGGTACTGTTTTGTAGTTCTGTCATTATCTTAGTGTAATATTCGTTGTTAATACCCGCCATTGTTATTCTTTGTTCCAAATCACTTTCTGCTTTGCTAATATTTATTTCAAATAACCCATGAAATCTTCTGCTTAAAGCATTTGCTACTTTATTTTCCTTACCCTTGATACGTCTGACCTTGAAGTCGAATTAGCTCAAGAAGGCTAGCTATCTTGCTTGTCTTGCATTAAGATCTGGTTGACTAAATAAATACTTCGCCCTGCTATTATCCGTCAATAGTGGAAATTTCCTGCCCATTATATAGTGTCACCACATTTTTAAGGCGTGTATTACCACTGCCAATTCTAAGTCATGAGTGAAATAATTTTGCTCTTGTTCTTTTAGCTTCCGGGACTCATAACAAATAATGTGTCCTTCTTGAGTTAGGAAACCACCTATTCTGTAATGAACCTCAAATTTCTCATAAAAAAAAAAAATTGTGGTACAATATTTACTACTTAACTTCGTTTAATCCACTCGTAAGGTGGGTACTTACATTTTGTTTATTTGCTTGCATAACCTTGTAGAATACTAGCTTAATACTCTTAAGAGAGGGTTTCCATCGAATGAAATTATTTTCTAACTCTTACTTTATTATAAGGACTTCATTACAATGCCCTCACCTACCTATATGCTAGTATTGGAATTTCAGTCCCCTTGTTTTAATAGAATTCGGGATTTTGGATTTTTTGCGCATAAATTTATGTCCCCAGGAATTAAATGCTTATACACTTACCTAACTATGTCAACATCAGTCTTCATGTCCTGATTGTAGTACATGACAGGAAAGGTTTTAAGGAGATTAATGAATGGTTTAGGAGTGGTTTCCAAGTGTTTTCCTTCGATGGCTCTACTTTAGTTATGTTACAACTTGTCCTTACCATAACAAACTGAAACCGATGAAGTCTGTATCATTCTCTGCACAACTGAACTAACTAAATCCCTTTTGCTTATTGGAGTAATGAAAGGATAACTTCAATGACAAAAGTTTGGCGGCCGATTAGTTTTACTAGACAGTCATGGTTTTACTGTTGTTTAACTTCGTATCTTTTGCATTTAGGGAGGCAGATGTACCTGTCAGCAGGAGTTTAAGACTCTATCCAAAAAAATTAATTAAGGGTCCTACTAACCTCAGTCTTCAGGAATCTTCCTCCTGTTCCTCCCAATCCTGATGCACTAGCTTTGCCCTAGTGTAAGGTTTGTACCTCCCATGCTGTAAAGAGTGTACTCGTCCCTCTTAGGTTTTGGTGGTATCATTCCTACCCTTGTTCCTTTGAAGGAAAGGTTTTTGTATTATACATTCTTCCACATGGAAATTATACCACCTCTGCGAGAAACCTTTGGTGCATTCAAAGACAATATCCTACTATCTGGTAATTTTTCTTTATTGGACTATCGTATTTCAAGTTTGAATAGGGTTTGATATTTTTGGATGAAAACGAGAAAGATTTCATTTTCTGTACACTTTACTGTGGATTTACATACCTTCTTTACTCCCGATAGTCATGTTTAGAGAACACACATTTATCTTTTTATTTTAGTAATGCCTGTAGAAGAGGTTTCTTACTATATCCATGAGTCACAAATCTTTACCTCTGTGAACCTAAGGTTACATATTTCGTGTTCACTATTTGTGTCCCATGGGTTTATTTCTAGTTCAATATTTTGTTTACCCTATAATTAGCAATTGTACTTTGGAGTGAATGAGAGTAGCTCCAAATAGTTTACACCTTCGTTGTGCTTCAGGAAATACAAGCTCCAACTGGGTTCTCAACGTATATGTTTCTCCTTTGTGACTGGTGCATATCATTTGTAGAAAGGTAGTGGTCTACCGATAATTTATCCCTTGATGATGTTAGGTTATTCTCCACGAGGAATTTTATTGGCAATGTGTATGATATTATTCTTTACATTCTTCATTTTGTTTGTAAAGGGTTTTTATCAAATGATTTATCTCTTGAATTTGCATTGTTATTTTATCTTGTCAAGGTAATTATTTGAATTCTGTAAAAAGGGTTTTTCTCTGTATTAATGGTGGGGCTCTTCTTGTTGTGAGGGTACCCACCAGGAGCTCCTGGACCTTTTTTCCCCTCAGTCAAGGTTGACTACCAAGCAAATCACGGTACCAGGAGGGTGCGTCATTTCGGCCCTAAGTTAAGTAAACTAACAACTATGGTTATGAATATCCACTTTTGAGTTTATAAAACAATATTTTACTCTGTAATTTTACTAATGTTTACCGTGATGGCCGAATGTAGGTGTGCCCACTTCATAGCGCAGGGTTCTGGCCTCTGTTCATCATGACAAAGGTACTCAGGTTCCAAAATATGGCTCTTCAACTTGTTTCTGAAACCATGACATGGAGGTCACAATTCTGTTCGTAGTTTTCTGATGTTAAGAGTAACCTTACTCATACACCAATTTCCTGTATCGGATATGTCAGTATTAATCCTGTTTTGTTTTGTCAAAGTTCCAATTAAGGATATATAGTCAAGCATGTTGTAGGAGATAACTAATATTATAAAACTAGAATTTAACGAAAACAGTTCTAAGTTTTCCGTCTGCTATTGGGAAAACGCTTAAATATGTGAATCTTAGAAGGGGAGGGATATTATTTCTATTTGGAAATAGCTTACTTTCGGCATTCTGTACACTACTTTTGTAACTGTAAGTGTTTAGAAATATTTAAATAGTTATAATAGTAATCCTTGCTTGACTATATTAATGTCTGTAAGATTTGTCTCTTGTGAATGAAATTCTTGTTTCTTTTTTTTAAAATACCCCAACGGGGATCGTTATCAGGCGTCTCGCATCTTCAAGTCTTTACATTTTTGTATGTGTTTGTTTTTCAATTGGTTGCTTCTTCAGCATAGATTGCATTAATCTGTAATTTCTGTAAATTTGAAGCAATTTAACAGATATCCTATATGGTACAACCATAAAAAAATTCTTTGTTCCCCTCTGTGCACAACATATATAATATATGTCATACGTTGTTAATGTAGTAGTGAGTTTATTTATTGTTTCCTGTAGTATTATCTTAGCATGATTATATCATTCAGTTTAGGGTAGTCTTACTCCTTGGATTATGTTCGCTCCCATATGCTTCATCATTCTCGACTATATATGTGGATTATGTTTTTATTTTATTGAATTAAATTGCAGAAAGAAATATACATATGCATATAATAGTTTTGTTCATTCAATGATACATATTCGATTCTGGTTAAAGTTAGATACTGGAAATAATTCCACAATTAAATCCTACAATCTATTTACTGAATCCGATGAGGATATCATATGTTTTTATCTACATACAAGTTCTAAATTCCATAGTAGAGTTCTTAAGGGGATGATTCCAGAATTTAAGTGTAACTATTTGCTAGCTAAGTGGATTGTATATTTCGTGAAATCGAATAGCCCTTAACTAGGTTATTGCATGCATACCAACTTTAAGGATTCCACTATATCAATAGCCAATGCATTCCATAGAGGCAAAAATATTGAATTCTCTAATACAGAAAGAAAAAAAGGCTTACAACAAATATGTGATCATTAAAACAGATGCTAGAAACCATTTCCTTCAACTATATCAAGTACAGTACATCCAATATAAAATCAATTCAGACAGATAGAGTTTAGAGTAGCATATATGAACAAAACTTTTTGGAAAACAAAGGGAACAACCACGTTCCTCCCAACCATAGAACCGAGCAGTCATGATCACTTGCCTGATTCACCCCCTAGCTTGACCATGAGTCTATAAGGGCGAACCTGGAAATCCCTCTACAACACTGTCCTTTAATTTAGTCACCTTTCCCTTGCCTCACACTATTCTAGTGTTCATAATAGCAAGTGAAAAAGAAAATCAATAGTCTCCTTCCCCAACATACTTAGCAACGTCCCGCTTCCTCACATATGCTTATTTACAACTTGCCTAGGTCTTTTCCCTTCCTTGGGAATTTTTGCAGCTTCCAAA
>JASDQU011379407.1:0-23893 GCA_032191745.1 Picea mariana | reverse complement strand
CATACTAAAATCCATCATACATGATATGTGCATAATAATGAAATACTCAAACAATACAATCCATTCCTTGAATCAATCTAGAGTCCAAGGAATCCCTTTGATTCCACTGGCATCCATAACCTGTCATGTGTCCTACACACTCAAGACGAATTGTCAAAGCACATGTCAACACACACACACACACACACACACACACACACACACACACACACACACACACATATTTATATATATATTTATGATCAAGCGGCTATAACACCTCAACATCATCATATATAACTGAAAATCTGAATGAAACCACAATGTTCCATACTTAGAACACTTGCAAGCAATTGTCCTCAAAGAATAAGTCAATAGTAGTATGCTCAGTAGTGCGAGATGTTACAAAAAGGAAGGATGAGGTGATAGTAATAAGTTTGATTGAATCCATGGAAGTTATGGATTATACTTTCTTACCTTGAAGAATCCAAAAATATGTAAAAGAAAAACAATTTGGACAATTATATTCAATAATTACCTTGTATGGATCCTATGAGGCATAAAGGGTTTCTAGGAGAACATAAAAATGATGGAGGAGGTTAGGAAGGACAATGTGATTTTAGGGGAAGATCTAAATATAACCTTGAAATAAATGGAAATATGGGGGGAAGGTGTTAGGTTGAATCCTTTGATAATCAAATGTTGGAGGACTCGGGGCCATGTGATTTGGAACCCCCGGAGTTGGTTCCAACCTTGAGGAATTTCATAGTGGTAGAGAGGGGGTTTCAAAATGTTTGGATAGATTCCTAGTGGAGGAGAAAATTCTAGAAGATACACTGATAGGTTGAGATGATGGGTTGGAGAAGGAGGGTCATAAGATCATCTCCCAATCCTTTGGCAATTGGAAAAATATGACCAAAAACATATTATCTCGATTGGATTATTATATTTTTTGTCAAATATCTCAATTCTATCAAAGTGGAAAAAATTGGAAGAATTAACTTGCAGGTCCATTTTAGTGGCAAGTCCATGTTTGGAAAATTAGAGTATGGAGCCTTCTGAGATAATTTTTAGGAATCAAATGAAATATTTTTGGGTTAAAATATTTCTAGTGCAAATCATACCCCATGATGTTATTCTACACATTGAGACCTTTCCAACGGTGCAAAAATCGCGTCAATCGGAGCTCGTATGCAAACGCTATGCCCACCACAAATTGACCTATTGTGTTTACCACCATGATACCAAAAGGAGTTCCAAGTATTAATATATTGGATAAATTCTTGAATTTTCCCTAGATTATGCAGTGATTATGTTCCAATATGGTGCCACAGAAAAAAGAAAAAGAAAAAGGATCTCTACAATTTTAACGCAATAATGTTGTTGATATCATTCCTAACATTACATTGTCTAAAATCATTGTGGATCGTATGCTCATAATGCATGATAGTCTAAAGTCTTTCCTCGAGTTCATACATGAATTTGTTTAAATAACCAAATACCAAGAAGTTTATATACTTTCATTTATTAGGGCCTCATGTCCCACAACAAACCAAATAACATATTGCATTTGAACTTAAGAAAATGTTGCCTAAATAAATAAGATACCTTCCTAGAAATGACTAATACCTAAATGATACTAATAAAGAATTCACTCAACTAAATGAGCATCATAATTCCTAATTAATCAAAGAATGCAATAAAAATGTTGAAAAAATCCCAATGCATGGAAAGACTTCTCCTTCAATAATTAGAAAACAAATAAGAACATGATATAAATAAAAAAGGAAGTGAAAAGATAGAAAATTGACAACATTGCAATTCATTTATAGTCCCATACAACAAACCTTGTCTTATTATGACTATATCTCCCAAAATTTCATCATCCCAACAAACAATAATGGTCAATGTCTCTAAGTCAACTTTCTATAACAAGTTTATCTTTTCCTCCAACTATATTAAGTGCATATTTAAGTCAAACTTTGGCCTTTGTACCTTTAAATTTATCTTCAATTTATGTTCCTCACAATGATCCTTTAAATCTAGCACCCCATAAGATATAAAGTCCTTGGCATCAAGGGGATAGTCTTGTGCAACTTAGGAAGGCTACCCACTATCACCATAATATCTCTTTTTCTCACTTTTGGTTGGTTTCGCTCCAACTCAAGGGGGGAATTCCCTAAGTATAGGATTTCTAATGTTGTAGAGTAGAGGCACAAGGTGATTTATTGAAGAGTAAGCCTAAGAAAATGAATTGTATTAGTGTAAGTGGAAGAATGAATGGTGTGAGAATGAAAGATGAAGGAAAATCCCAAGACCATGTACCTAATCAAACCTCAAGAAAATGGATCGAGGAACCATGGATAAAAGAGGGAGAGAGGATGAATATGGAAGGCAATAAGGGTTGCTATGCATGCCATAAATCAGCCTTAACTTGTTGATATTTATAACATAAAATACCTTGGAAGGCTAGGGATCTCATTTAAAATATAGCTATGAATATGATGTCATATCATGCTAGTACAACTAGGTTTATTAAGTTTAATATTAACATGGCAACAATAACAATAAGAAGGATTATCTCCTCACATTGCATTGTCCAAATGAAACATGGTTCATAACAAGGTCTTCACAACCAAATAACAAGGGTTTCCTATAATAAAATTAAGCGTATGAAAAATGAATTGCACACATGAAAGCCTCACATAAAAAATATATTATACCTCCAAAATTCCATCGATATTCAAGAAATATGATGAATAGATATATCCCAAGGGGAGATCTCCTTAATCCCTAAAGTCTCAACAACCATTACAATGAAGATAAATATCCTCTTTATAGAGGGAGTCTCTTCTCTCATACAATAACCATATATTATTTTCTAAGTAACTCCATGACAAGTCAAAAAAATATTATAAAAATGGATTAGTTATGATCCCTTCTCAATCCATGGTTGACCATGTCATGATATGTAGACACAAGCCTCTCCAAGATAACTCACCATCATCCAAAAATAGGAATAATAATACAATGGAGATCTCCAAGAGAGGGTGTTGGCACAGGGGCATACCTAGAGTTCACTCCAAGAGCACACCAAAAAGCCCTAGCTACTGGCCCTTTCAGAAACACCTGCGAAGCAAATACAGTCTCACCCGAAGCAGCGATGAGGGGGTTGTAGGACAAAGATGTCTACAACTAGGGGAATATCAAGGGGATCTTGTATAACAAAAATCACGGTATTCATATCTCGTTTACCAGCGAAATCCATTCTGCGTAGCTATAGATCTTGATCTAACACAGTAATGCGAATAACAATATAATAATGGCAGAGATCAAATCATTAATCACTCACACAACACAAGATGTACGTGGTTCACCCTCTCTCTAGGGCTACGTCCACATAATTTTGCTTATGATATATTAATATATAGCTTACAGTTCTTATCTGCACTGTTGGCCAACATATCCTCTCTCTCCTTCTGTCTTTCTCTCCCCCCTCCTACGCACCCAGCTGCAGGATCTGATCTTCGCACCCAGCTGAAGATCTTACAATACCAGAAGGCTGCATCACTTCTCTCTCACAATACAATTACCTCTCACCAAAACAATAGAGCTAAATCAATAACAATATCATACCCCCCCTCGACCCAGGTCCTCTTGACCTTTATTTATACATTACAATACCTCACCGACAGCCTTAGGTCGAAACCTAGGTGTCAAAACCCTAATTACCAAAACCCTAGGTGTCTAAGACCCTAGGTCAACTTGATCCACTTTTTACGGACTTCGCTAGCCTGTCTTTCCTTCCTTCTCGTGCAGTGCTCCAAAACATCCAATGGTGGATTTTTCCACTTCCTGAGTCGTCCTCGGTCCATCTTTCTTGCTGATCTATCATCCTCTATCTCCTCATCCAACGACTTGCTTTTCCGCAGTTCGCTCCATCTTTTCTGCTCTTTTGATCACTTTGACCCAATGACAGTCACTGTGTCTCCCTCGAAGTTCACTTTTTACCTTTTCTTCCTTGTTCTGCGTTTCCTTTCATAACCAAGGGGCAACATGCCCCCAACATTCACCTATGACTCATCCTGAGGCACTTAAGATCTGCTCCTTTTGTTTTACTTAGACTTTGGACTGTGCAGTGTAGCCTTTGCTTTCTTCTTTATGCCTCCTTCCTGTCCTTGTCCAGAATGTCTTTTCTGTGTTTGGTACCTAGTTTCAACTGCACCTGGTACCTAAACCCTTTTCCTCGTGCCTTTATTTGGAGCTGTGAGGCAGCTGGTTGTCACAATACAACTTCAGCCAACTCCCATTCACCAATCATTCTTTCCATTATCCATTCAACGTCTTCAGCTACATAGATCCTCCTTCTATGATGTAGGCAATCTCATATGGTCCAAGCCAATGCGTTCTGAACTTCCCAGGGTGTTTGATAAACTTACTGTCATATACCAGTACTAAATCACCTTGCCTGAATATCTTTTTCTTGATGTGCCTGTCGTGGTAGGCCTTTTCTCATTCCTTCTAAACTTGCTGATGGAAGCCTACAATGAATCTGTCTTCTTCTAGTTCGACTAACTGTGATAGCCTCTCATGAACAATGCCAGTATCATCCATTTCTGTAAATGCAACAATTCTTAAGCTCGGTACCAAGTACTCCATCGGGACAACAACTTCTAGACCATAAACCAACTTGAAAGGGGTTTGCATTGTTAATTTCTTTCAAGTGGTTCTATAAGCCCAGAGTACTGCTGGTACTCTTAAATCCCAGTCATCCGTGTTCACGCTACAAATATTTGTCAATGTTGTCTCCAAGATCTTGTTGAATGCTTCAACCGTTCCGTTTGCTTGTGGATGGTACGGTGTACTCTTTTTATGGTGGACTACAAATTCTCTAGTCAGGGCTGCAACTGTATTATTGATGAAGTGTGTACCTTGATCACTCAAAAGGACCTTAGGGCATCCAAACCTAGTTATTATGTCATCAAATATAAAATGTGCAGCTGTAGTTGCACTATAGTCCTTGACTGATCTTGCTTCGGCCCATCTAGTTAGGTATTCTGTCCCAATGATAATATACCTTGCTCATGTGTGCTTTCCTAGTGGGTTTATAGGTCCCATGAAGTCAATGGCCCATTTTTCAAATGCCTACAGGGTCATCTGCGGTGCTAATGGCATCTCATCTCTTTGGGATGATTTTCCAACTCGCTGGCATACATCGCATGCTCTGGTATATTCTTTAGCATCTCTGTGTAACTTAGGCCACCAAAGGCCAACTCATAGAACCTTCTGCGCAGTTGCTTCCCTGCGTAATGTCCTCCTGCGATGACTTCATGAGCTTCTGCGAGGATCATCGGGCACTCTATTTCCATAACGCATCTTCTTAGTATCTCATCAGGTCCTATTTTATATAGTTGACCAACTATCAATGAAAAATCTGCAGCGCGCACCACTAGCTGTATTTTCTGGGAGATTGTATACTCACTCGGAGCCATACCTGTTGACAGGAACTAGACTATGTCTACGAAGTGGTCATCAATATTTCTAATGGTGAGCAGTTGTGAATCCGGTAATGTATCCTCTAGACTGGTAGGTTCTTCGCCATGTTCCAATCTCGATAGGTGGTTTGGGCCCTTGTTCATTTTTCCTGGATTAACTATGATCTCAAAATCATACTCTTGAAATAACAGAATCCATCTGCAGATTCGCCCCCCCATCACTGGCTTGTTGACTAGGTACTTCAGCGTGGAGTGATCAATAAACATTTTAAAGTTTCCTCCTAACAAGTAGTGGTGAAATTTTTGCAACGCATACACCATGGTTAGCCCCTCTCTCTCTGTAGTGGTGGAGTTAACTTCAGCTGTGGACAACTTCCTGCTCGAAAATGCTAATGGATGATCAATGTCCCCTTCTCCAGGTTGTGCCAATACTTCTCCTAATGCAATGGAAGATGCATCAACATGCACATGAAATTCCTTTCTCCAGTCTGGAAAGACTAGAATAGGCACAGTTACCATCTTTTTTTTCAGTGTGTCGAAGCTCTGCTGGCATTCTTCTATCCAACCGAACTGACAGTATTTCTTTAATAACTTCTCCATTGGCGCAGTAATCTGAGCATATCCTTTGATAAATTTCCTGTAATAGCCAATATTTCCTAGCGCAGTGCGCAGTTGTTTGACTGAAGTAGGTGGCGGCAAATCAACTATAATTGCAATATTGGATGGATCCACCAACAATCCTTTCTTGCATACAATATGACCTAATAATACTCCAAATGGTGAGAAGAAGATGCATTTCTTCAAATTCAAAGCAATTTGACACTGCCTTCATTTATCCAACATTAGCCTTAGACATTCAATATGATTTTTCAACAAACTAAAAACAGTCCACTCATCAAAGTATGCTTCTAAAAACTTATGCAAAAATTCTTTGAACGCTTCAACCACCACCCTGGAAAAGATGGCTGGGGCATTCTTCAATCCAAATGGAATTACTATATATTGGTAGGATCCCCACTCTGTGGAAAACATAGTCTTATGGTGGTCCTCCTTGGTGATGCGGATCTGATGGTATCCTGAAAACCCATCTGTAAAAGAATATACTTCTTGGCCTCCCACGTTATCCAACACTTCGTCTGTGAATGGTGTAGGGAAAGGATCATGTAGAAAAGCATCATTCAGCTTCCTGATATATACACAAATCCTAATCTCACCTGTCTTCTTATCTTGCACTACCATGGGGCCAATCCACTCCGACTCCTCGACAAGTTCAATAATCCATGCTTACATCATTCTGTCGAGCTCAATCTTCACTTTTTCCTTATATTTCAGGTTTAGTGTGTAGGGTCTTTTCTTGACTATCTTTGCATCTGGTTTCAAAGGTATTCTCATCTCTCCCATAGGTCCTTTGATACCCTTCATATCAATGAACTTGGTCGGGAATAAGTCCTGATACTCGTGCAATAATTCTGTGATTTTGTCAATGGTAGCAACGTCCCAGTAATCTCCGACATTGGAAAGATTTGGTGTTTCCTCTGTCCCAATGTTGACTTTATTTATCTTTATCGGTTGTCCAATGAATGGCAGTTCCACTCCTTGTCCTTCCACATCTCTCTAGCCTTCTGTTTCTGCGATATTCACCTTCCTTGGATCATCGTCTTCGTCGGCATTAATATTGTAGAAAATCTGCAGTTTCTGGAGGGGCGCAGTCCATTCATCCTCTTCTTGATCCAAAGGGAGGCCAGATGCCTCTTTAAACACTTTCTATCTCACTATCTTTAGTGCTCGATCTACTGAAGGAAATTCAATTTCAAACAAAAAGGTGGTTATAAAATTCTGGATCATACCTTCCCATTCTGAAGTGAAAAGGTGCAACTCTGCTTGAAGGTACCAGTTAATTGGGGTGGTATCCAGCGTATTGACGAATCTGTGTACCCATTGTTCTCTAGGAACATCACTCCAGGCCTCTTCGCAGTTGCGTACGTGGTCCTTTGGGTAGCTTCGACCTGTGTATCTTACTTTGCAGCTTCCTACTTGTGCTGAAAACCGCGTTGTCATCAAAGTTCGACATTGTGTCCAGTCTGTGATGTTTCCCTTTTGTGTTCCCCACCATTTTGCTGGTGTGGATTTCATGATCTCATTCATTTCCAAAAGCCTCTGTTGTGTTGGTACACTTGTCTCAAATTCTGATAAGAAGTTCTCTAAAGGGTTCATCCCATCAAATGTGGGTAGATTACTCACTTTTGTGCCAATCCAACGAACTTCTTTGGTTAGCCTAGCACATTTTCTTGTAGATACTTTGTACATCTGGTTCTGTCAGTTCTCCAGTGCTTCTTCTGAGTCGGATGAACATGTGTTGTCACTTCGCCAGCTCAGATTCCCGTTAGCTGTAGGGTTCATATAATCTTGTTGTCTGGCTGTTAATTTGTAGATGTTTTCCAGTTCAAATGCACGGTCTTCTTCTCTGATAGGCTTTGTATATTGTGGACCCTCATCTGAATCTAAAAGTGCAATGACCCTAAGGACAAATTTCTCAAATGTCATGTGTCTTTTATTTAGATCAACAACAGTAGAATTGTTGAAGGCCGAATCAATTCCTAACAATGCAAGGTAAGGGAAACTATCATCAACAATTTCAATTACCTCAAAATCTGCAAAGGTTCTTACTCCATTGATGTCCACTGGGACATGCTCTAATCATCCAAATGGGCCAACAACTTGCTGATTAGCCATGCGAAGCCTGATAGGGGAATATATCAGCTTGGGTTTTCCCATCAGTGCCCAAGTCTTCTTCGTCATGACATTGACCTCCGACCCTAAGTCGAGGACCACATAGTCTATCTCATACTCTCCTATCTGAGCATTCAAGTGTAATTCTTTATTTGTCCTTCTCCTTTTTCCAATTTGGTGCACTTCCCTATTCAGTAAGGGGTATGTCTTTCCTATCTCATACTGCTTGATTAAATCTTGTAATTCTTGTACAACGCCTTTATCTTGAATCAACTTAACACAAGTGCACAAAAATTCCATGAGTTTTCTTACCTCTTTTCCTTCTGTTGGCGATGCAGACGGATCAAATGCCTGAGGCATGCCATATTCTTTGATTTCTAGTTGTCTCTTTGATGAAGATCCTTGACCTCTTTTGAACTCTTTTCTTGCCTCCTCGAATATTTGTCTTTCTTTCTTAGCATCGAACATTGGGGTCTTTTCTGTAGCTTTCCTGAATCCGTGGTCATTTTCAATCTTTCCTTGGGTTGCTCTGTCTTCTCCTATGGCAACGCCTCCTCGAGTGATAACAATGACTCTAGGGTCTTCTCTATGAGGTTCATCATATATCAGTTGTACTTATGGGTTCTGCTGAGGTCCTCGCCTTTTCTGAAGTTTAGCCAGCAACACAGGGCATTCCTCTATGACATGCTCAAAGGAGTTACAGTAACTACAGGTTGTACAAGGATTCTGACAATCCCTTGCTAAATGTCCTGGCTGCGTGTAGTTGTAACAGATTATTTTTCCTCGGCCTTGGCCCATACCTCCTCCTCATCCTTTTCCTCTATATCCACTGCGAGAATTGAAGTTTCCTCTCCCTAGAGAGTTGTATTGCGGAGTGTTTCCTTCTTGTTGTACTTCACCTTGAATCTTGTATATGTCTCTCGACCTTTCATGCATGAGATCATAAGCTCTACAATATCGATCATCATGCCCCATTGATTTACAGAATGTACAATACAAGTTTGTGGGTGTCTTAACATACTTATGCATGTAGTAGCATTCACCTGGGCGATGCCTATTTCAGCATACATCGCACCAGGGTAGGTTAACTTGCTTCAAGGGGATCGACACCCCTGAGGCCAAGTACTCATGAAATAAAGGACAGTGTTCCTTATCATGGCCTTCAAATCTGCATCTTACACACTAGATATCTTCCCTTTTGTCTTTTCCCTTATCTTTCTTCATATCCTCAACCTGTAAAGACAAACTAGTTAGCTGGCTCATGATCTGGCTAATGCATGAGCTAGATTCTCCCATCGGTGTTGATTCAAGATTCATGGCGATCTCCAAAGCTTCTGCCTATGATGCAATATTATACTGCATCAGAGGGACTCTTATGTGTGGTAACATCACAGTGATGAACCATTCTTTGTTTTGTTCATCGGGGATCTAAAAATTTAATCGGCCTATTAGGGTCTTGAATCTCTGGTCAAACTCCCAAACAGGTTCTGCTACCCTTTGTTTAATCTCTTTTAGTTCTGTAATACATTGTGACTCCGACTTAGATTTCTTAAACTATGCAATCAATTCATTCTTGATCTCATTCAGGGGCTTAGGCCATGCCAGTCCTTGGACAAGTTTCATGTACTAGCTCAGTGCCCAGTCCCTTAGCGCAGTGTTGAACGGGGTTCTCTTGATGGCTTCATCGGTGATACTTTTAATGTTCCATACGGCTTCACACAGAAACCAATGCTGATCTGGATCTTCAGATCCATCTCCTCTAAAGATAAGGAGTCTCATTTCATCTTCCATAGAGATGACTAGGCTTCTTGTCTGAGTAGATGTTGAGCTACTAGTAATAGTACTCTGAAGATTCTGGTGGTTCTGACTACTCTGACTGCTAAGTATTGTTGGGACAACAGGAGGATTAACGTTACTTACTTTAGTAGTCCATGCAGTTCCTGAGTTTTTTGGCTCGCTTTGGTGCAGTTCTTCAACTTCCCCTTCTTCTATTCTGGTGGGCTCTAGATGCTCTTCATTGGTTAGATCTACCTCTTCTCCTATGTAGAAACCCTCTTCTCCGTAGTTTTTCTTAAACAAGTTCTCAAGGTGAACCCCACAAAATACTTTTCCACTGCGTGTTTGTCCTACTTCTGTGTCGTTGTCGCTGTCCGAGATCTTGAACATTAGCCTTTTCTGGTTCAACCAATCTACTGTATCTTCAATATGTGGTTTTCATGTAAGAGCATCTTGATTCTTAACTTCATAAAGTGAATTGTTTTTCCTCTGGGTCCTTTGAAAAAGTATCTCTCGGCTTGGCTATACGATTATGTTTTGTCAACAACAAACTCTGTGATATACCCTCCAATGGTACTATCAAACCAATGATCTACTGCTCTGGATACAACGTTGTTAATTCTCTTGAACTTCTAGATCAACGTCGGTGTCCAAACCACAGGAGGTCTAGATCTGATATCAAACTGTGTGGCAGCTAACCTAGCCAACCACTCATGTAGCTCCTGATGGATTCCTCCAAACAAGATCTCGTGAATGTCGGTGAAGATGTATCTTTGTAGCCAATCTTCAATACTCAGTTTAGGGTTCTTGTCTTAGGCTTCAACGAAGTCCTTCTCTTGATCCTCTATCCACTTCTGAATCTTTGTCTTCGATGGGAACCACCTTGACATTCCCTTAAAAAAATTTCTTTCCCAGCAACGGAACCATTTGTTGGCACAGGGGAAGACCCAGGGTTCACTCCAAGAGCGCACCAACAAGCCCTATATATTGGCCCTTTCGGCAACACTGCGAAGCAGATGCAGTCTCACTCGAAGAAGCAGTGAGGGGGTTGTAGGACAAATATGTCTACAACCAGGGGAATATCAAGGGGATATTGTATAACAACAATCACGGTATTCATATCTCGTTTACTAGCGAAATCCACTCTGCGTAGCTATAGATATTGATCTAACACAGTAATGCAAATAACAATATAATAATGGCAGAGATCAAATCATTAATCACTCACACAACACAATATGTACGTGGTTCACCCTCTCTCTAGGGCTACATCCACAAAATTGTGCTTATGATATATTAATATAAATCTTACAGTTCTTATCTGCACTCTTGGCCAACATATCCTCTCTCTCCTTCTATCTTTCTCCCCCCCCTTCTGCACACCCAGCTGCAGGATCTGATCTTTGCACCTAACTCAACATCTTACAATACCAGAAGGCTTCAACACTTCTCTCTCACAATACAATGACCTCTCACCACAACAATAGATCTAAATCAATAACAATATCACACCCCCCCTCGACCCAGGTCCTCTTGACCTTTATTTATACATTACAATACCTCATCGACTGCTGTAGGTATAAACCTATGTGTCAAAACCCTAATTACCAAAACCCTAGGTGTCTAAGACCCTAGGTCAACTTGATCCACTTTTTCCTGACTTCGCCAGCCTGTCTTTACTTCATTCTCATGCGGTGCTCCAAAGCATCCAATGGTAGCTTTTTCCACTTCCTGAGTCATCCTCGGTCCATCTTCCTTGTTGATCTGTCATCCTCGATCTCCTCATCCAACGAATTTCTTTTCCACACTTCACTCCATCTTTTCTTCTCTTTTGCTCACTTCGACCCAGTGACAGTCACTGTGTCTCCCGTGAAGTTCGCTTTTTACCTTTTCTTCCTTTTTCTTCGTTTCCTTTCATAACCAAGGACCAACATAGGGTTTACTACCAAAAATAGGCATGATGATCAAGTCAACATGAAAGAGGTCCACAAAGAATTCACCCTCGAGGATGGATGTGTGAAAATATAATAAAATAATTTTCAACCTATGAGGATGTACTAAAGGGTTCACCTAGAAAATATCACAAAGTGCACCTACCAAGATGGATTAGAAATAAAACAATAAAATTATCCTCCTAAGAGAGTGCTCCATAGCAACCATCCAAAAATAGCAAGTGGTCCACAATATGCATGTGACCATTGACCAATTCACATGTGTGAATCCCAAAACAACCAAATCCATATATGAATGTTCAAAGTGCCAACTATATGGATCTCTCCACAAGAAAGGAACTGGTCAACCCCAAAAAATATTAAATGGACCATTGTCACATGTGCGTTCTCCAAGATAATTATCCAATAATAGAAATAAGAGTCAACACCAATCAAGACCATAAAATGTGCCATGTGTGGCCCTCCAAGTATGCCACACGCCTCCTAATAAAATACTACATATCCACCTCAAATAAAATAATATATGTGCAAAGCCAAAGAGCTGAGGTTGCTCTCCAATGAAGGTCAAAATATTACAAGTGTAGTTGAACTGTCAATGCAATAAAGATGAGAGAACCTATGAGAGGTGTGCCCTAGAAATTATTCCATGTAACTACCTCAACCACCCAAATATATCCATGGGAAGTGCATCCTTGGAAGGAGTTCCAAAATTGATAATACCTCATCAATGATCATGCCAAAACCATGTGTTCTTTCCCAATTCCATTAGTTGATTTCTTCAAACCATGTTCACAAGATAAATTGTGCCCAAGAAAAGTGTGACAACCTCTCCATAAATAATAAAATAATGCATGCCTTGCTTGAGAACTATGCCCAAGAGAGGAGAGCTCTATCTGAAACCCTAAGTCTCCTCCAATTAAAGCCCTCCAAGTGTGAATAGCTACCAAGTGAAGTAGGGTGCTTAAGAAATTAACCTCCAAGGTAATAAGATGGATTAAACTAACCATTAAATGGTTAAATAATCCTCAACATGTGTGCATAAAGGTTAATGCTCAAATAAAACCATAGTCCAAACTACAATAGTAACCAACTAATTAAATCAACATTAAAATGTGTGCCAATGAGGCGGGGTCCGGTCCAACAAGTGTTGTACCATGGAAATAAGTTATCTCTCCTAGAAAATACCACCATGATGACAATGCAATGACAAAATATAAGCTCCACCTAGGTTTGAACTTAGGGATGGGTAAGTTAAGGATATGTTTAAGATATACCCCCCTCTTAGTGGTCACCTAAGTCAAGAATTTCTATGTCTGAGAAATCAAGGCAAAGATGAGTAATTGGTGTACCTGCTTAGAACAAGAACAATATAGCATATATATAACAATGTTTAAGTATAAGAATGATAATAAGACCTCAATAGACAATAGACAATCAGAAAATTATGTTAGCTGAAGTAAAACTGTAGTGAATTATCATTTTATAACAATAATTAATCTTTTGTAACAGCCACAAAAAACTCTACTCAGAACAACATGAAAGTACACTGAAAACTTAGCATTTATTCCATAGATCAATTAGAAATTTCCTAGAGACATTTCTAAGTTTGTTAAGTCAAAGTTAGTTGGATGTATGCAACAAACTACAAGTTTAAGATGGTTGTAGAAATATATTTGTAACAACAACAACACAATTCGTCAATTTAGCTAAGCTAGGGTTAGAACTAGTTAGTGAAATCTTTGAAGAAAAGAGTGTAAGAGTTGTTTAGATCAATTCATTTAATAGGAGAAAGTAGAAATCAATGCCTTTTGGGCTTATAGTGTCAATTATAGCAGCAAATTAACTTGGAAAAAAAAATGATTATAGTGGTCAAAGGATAAAGAGATAAATGCTAGAGGTGTTGGCACTTCAAGGCCTCAAGAATTCAAGTCTCAAATATGAATTCCACTAGAGAAGAAGTGATGAAGGAGCATCGCCAGCAAAGCACAAGCGGAGGACAGCTAGGTGCACTAGTGCGTATTTTGAAATATGTTGAATTCCAAAGTTGGCGTATTAATGTAATATCTAACAAATATTTTGATTTATGAATGTATTTAATGATTGGAGGTTGAGCCATCGCATAAGATCGATGAGGGAATGTATTTTTGTTTAAAGTGAAGGATTGTAGTACAGATCTGGAGCGTCTTCTCTTATACGTCTGACTTAAATATTTATTGTAATAAATGTTTAGTAGTTGAAAGATTTTATTTTCGATAGGACAACTTAGAATAGTTGGAGGGAAGAACTCAAATATTCCCTTTGTATAAATCTTTGTATTGTTGTTGAGATAAGGCAGTTGAATCTAGTGTGTAGATTGTTGTTGTAGTGAAGAGATGAGATCTACATAGAAGTAGTGTATGGATGTATGTGAATTTTAGTTGAATGAATATAATAGAGGAACATTGTCCCAAATGTGTGTTGTCGTGGCGTCTATCTGAATGAGTGAATGATAGGTTGCCTATTTTATTGTCTATTATTTCTTGTTCTTGTATCTATGCTTGTATTTACATGATTCAATGTATGAGTCACTATGAAGAGTGAATAAGTTTCAATTGTTTATCTTCTATGAGCGAGTGCAAGTAGTGCATCGGGTCTGCAAAGTGTGCGTTGACATAGTTAGTTTTGACTCGCAAGCTCAGAAGAGATAGCATGGAATTTATGTATGCAAGGAGTGCATAGATGTCCGCAAAGAGTGTGTGTCAGAGTTTCAAACTCGTTAAGCTTAGGAGGAGTAGCGTGACTTTAGTTGCAGGGAAGAAGTTGAAGGATAGTCACAGGGAGTGCAAAATTATCCACAAATAAGTCGAGTGTGGAGGAGGGCCTGTTGCAAGGCATGCACAAGTTGAGATTTCGACTAAGTGTTGAAGAGAGTGTTTCGAGGAACCAGAGAAATTAGGAGTTAAGTTCAGGAGGGAGAAAAGCAGATAATTCCAAACCGTCAGATCCAGAAGAACTACACAGAAGTTGACCACAAGGAGTTTCGACACTTCGTAGTTCGGGAGTTTGGAGGTGTTGCAAGGGAGAATTGTGAACACATGGAGGCACGAAGCAATTGCAACCGTTGGTCATGCAGAGAACGCGTGGTAACGGATTGGGAAATCCAGAAGTCTGGAGTCGGGAGGATTGTATGCAAGGTGAGAAGGATTTTGCGAAGTCATGAAAACCGAATTATTGTTGGTCCATCATAATTAAAGGAGGCACGTGGCATGAGGACCGGAGCTCGATGAAGAACGATTCAAAAAGTCTCAGAGGAAGAGATTAGGATATCCCCAAAGCCCGAAGTTGCGAAGGGATACATCCATGATCATAACTCGTGGTCACTTGGGGAGAACAGGGGCTTGTGTATAGCCATTTTGGGTGCCCGCAGGGACCTGAAGAATCAATCTGACTCAGGAATTTGAAGATCTAAGACCGGGAGGCTGCGTAGTCCCAAGGAGAGAAGGGGGGGTTGTGCCAGGAGTGGTATCAAAGAGACATACATAATTGATTTATGTAGAAAGAGAAGTAGGCTAATATCGACAAGAGGTATCATAAGCGTCAACACAATGCCACCTAGAAGACGTTTTGAGTCACCTGTAGCCAATAGATATATGGAAAGGGAAATGAGAGAACTTATTTCAAGGCTAGATGCCATGGATACAAAACAAAGGAGATCACCTAATGCTGGAGACATCAACGATGCATAAATTGAAAAAGTAGAAGTCGAAGAAGTTGTAGCAGAGGATGCTATGGAAGAACGCTTTTTGAAATTGATTGTCAAGTTGGGAGCCAGGGCAAAGCTCGACGTCCCAATGTATGAAGAAAATTTAGACACAAAATGATTTCTTGACTGGATACAAGAAATGGATAAGTATTTAGACTATGAATATGTCAAAGAGGAGAAAAAGGTGAGACATGATGTCACTAGGTTGAAAGGACATGCAACATTGTGGTGGCATGAACTGCAGACCGACAAGAGGAGAAAAGGTAAACAAAATATTAAGAGTTGGGATAGAATGGTAGCCAAGATAAAGGAGAAATTGATACCCAAGGATTACCAGATAAATTTTTTCAGGAGAATATAGAACCTGAGACAAAAAGGGATGACTGTGAAGGAGTACACAGAGGAGTTCTACAGATTAAACATCAGAGCTGGACACAGAGAGAGAGACGAAGAGAAAGTTTCCAGATACGTCGATGTCTTGAGATATGATATCCAGGATGAAATCTACATGGAGAAAGTTATAACAGTAGAGGATGTGTATCAAATTGCACTAAAAGAAGAGGAAAAGTTGGCCAAGAAGCAGAGTCAACAAAATAGAGGTTGAATCTCGAACAGAGGCAAAGGAGTTACCAAGGAAAAAGAACAGAAACCCAAGGACAAGGCGGAGAAGCCACTTAGTCACTCTGAGAGAGGATGAAGTTCCCGAGGAAGGCAGAGTGGTGGTAGAAACTCTTTTCCTAGAGGAAGAGGAAGAGGCAGAGGAGGAGAAGTAAGGTGTTATGCCTATTGAAAAATAGGGCATATGTATTGGGATTGTTTTGAGAAAAAGAAAGAAGGAGGTGAAGCTCACATTTTAGAAGCGTAGAAGTGAGATGTTGAGGCAGAAGGTGTAGAGGATGGGATATATTTAATGATGAAGAAATTTCTCTTGAAGCCAGAGCCAGAAATTGAAAGGCCAACGCAAAGGAACAGTTTGTTTAGGATAGCCTGCAAAATGAAGGACAGAGTTTGCAAGGTGATAATTGACAGTGGGAGCATTGACAACTTAGTATCCACAGAGATGGTGGAGAAGCTAGAGATGGAGATGAATGCACACCCGATGCCATACAAATTCTCATGGTTGCAGAAAGGTCATCATGTAACAGTAAATAAGCAATGCCTTGTTGAATTTACGATAAGAGGATATAGAGACAAAATTCTATGTGATGAGATTCCCATGGATGTATGTCTTGTTTTGTTGGGAAGACCATGGAAGTATGACAGGAATGTCATTCATGATAGGAGAAGAAATACTTACACCTTAGAGAAGAATGGTAGGACACACATGTTACTGCCAATAAAAGAGAAGAAGTTAAAGGATGAAGCTAGCATGAGAATACTTCTCATGAGCGGGAAGGAAATCCTAGATTAAGTGAAGAAGGAACATGAGATGTAGTTTGTTGTAGTGAGGAAGTCGAGGGTTATCCTTACCAGTACTTCAATAGAATATTTTCCAAAGGAATTTCAAGAAATGTTAGATAATTTTGTTGATATAATAGTGGATGAGTTGCCAAGATCATTACCACCTATCAAAAGTATCAGTCATCACATTGATTTGATACCAAAAAAAAAACCTTCCGAACAAAGAAACGTATAGGTTGACACCTCAAGAGAATGAGGAGGTGAAAAGACATGTTAAGGATCTGTTAGAAAAAGGGTTGGTTAGAGAAATCTTGAGTCCATGTGCAGTACCAACTGTATTGAGTCCGAAGAAGGATGGAGGATGGAGAATGTGTATAGACTCAAGATCCATAAACAAGATCACCATCAGATACATATTTATATTTCCTAGGATGGATGGCATGATGGATTGTTTGAGCGGAGTGAACTATTTTTCAAAGATAGATTTGAAAAGTGGATGTCACCAGATAAGGATGAGAGAGGGTGATGAGTGGAAAACAACATTCAAGACAAATGAGGGGTTGTATGAATGACTTCTTATGTCGTTTGGCTTAACAAACATCCCGGGTACTTTTATGAGGCTGATGATTGAAGTGTTGAAAGATTTCATTGGAAAGTTCGTGATTGTATATCTGGATGATATACTATGTTAACACATGAACTTGTCAGAGTCCTATGGGTTTTTGGTTTCTACCTAAGTTTGTAATTTTTCCCTGTCTCTCTCCTTTTCCCAGACCAAGTCTTAAATTTTTCCCTTCGACTGGTAAACTCGGTTTTGTTCGCCCCTTTTTGTTTAAAAAACCTGGTTTTCCTTGATGTCTTACCTGAAAAAGTCTTAGCCCGAAGCCTTTTTTTTTTCCTATAAAGATGAACACCCATCTCCTTTTGTTTCAATCACTCGTCCTGTTGTTTTCCCAAGCTCCTATCCAGTCGTCCAAGTATTTATTTACAAAGGCCGCAGCCGCGGGCTCAAAGCTCGACACTTAGAGCGGTCCGTTCTAGACCCAAATCAAGAAAAAAGACAAGTTCAACTTTCAATGGCGAGAATTCTATGTGGAGTTCATATTAGCAGCTCATATGCATTTGGAATCTTAAAAGTTGCACAAAGTGTAGCGCCGGAGCAAAAGGCCCGAAGAGAGCATGAGCCATTGATATTTAAAGGGATAGGTGGTAGTTGATCCAAGTGTTCGAGGAAATAAGCTTTGGGAGTTTCAAAGTGAGAAGTGTGTGTAATTCCCAAAGTGTTGAATCCCGAACTCCTGAAATAATATGAGCCATCAAAAGCTGAGGACACGTGGAGGCAGATCGCTCACTTCAGAGTTCGACGCTCCGAAGAATTGTGGGAGTTAAACATTGCAAAATACCGAAGTGCCCGAAGTAATGAAGGCCCAAAGTGAATCTTAGTCATTGATCAATAGGAGCCACGTGTCATCAGATCTAGAGCTCCAGAGGAAAGCGAAGGAGGAAAAGGCCCGAAGGCTTGAAGTGAATCGTTGATCAATAGGAGCCACGCGTCATCATATCTAGAGCTCTGGAGGAAAGAAAAGGAGGAAAAGTATCGAAGACCTGAAGAAGATCTTGATCATTGATCAAGGAGGGAGTAGAAGGGATATTGATCTGGTTGAAGGGGTCAAAGTCTCGAAGCAGGAGTAGAAGCGTTCATTGAACAGAACCCACGTCAGTAGATCGACAGCTCCGGGTAAAAGCATAGAAGGTAAGCGAGATTTGAGTTTGGATTTTCCTAGATCCTGGAGGCCCAAAGTGGATCTCTGTCATCCAAATTCAGGAGCCACGCATCATCATATCCTAAACTCTGGAGGTTTTTCTTAGAGGGAAATGGGGTTTGAGAATTGAAATTCTCGAAGTAGATCTTAGTCGTTGATTCGAAGAGGGAATATTCGATCCGTCAATCTAAAGTGCTAGAGTTGGGTTGTTGATCAGGAAGCCTCATCTCATATCACAAGATCAACAGTCATGCTCCATTGTGGGCTCGGAAGGTGCATGCATTTTAAAATTTCAAGGGCGGTTCGCAATCAGAACCGTGTTTTTTTGAAAGGGGCGTGTGGCAGTTCATGGTGAATTGCAGGGACAAAAGTAGTTTGCTTTCAAACCACCCTTGGTCATGCCCGCAATCATGAAATTTCATAGGGTCATGGCCCTAGGTCACATTGAATATGGATCGATGGAGAGGAGATGTGCCAAAGATCGAAAGCATCTGTATTGGTCACAAATGAGGATCTTCTTGGCCTCAAGATGTCGAGATTGACTCGAAAAAATTGTATGGCACCGCCTGGAAAAAATCATGAGTTTCAGGCCCTGTCTTGATCCCAATGAAGGTAGTTATTGAATATTGGGGGAGGTAGTTGAGACCTTGTCTCACCCCATAAATGGAAAGCATTGCAGAGCATAGCCATGAAGGCACGTTGATGATCCAAAGCTTCCTTATGGGAAATTTTTCCTGTAAAGCACATAATTGTGCCTGGCTCGCGTCTGACATGAGAAGGCTTGCACAGTCTGACAAAGCGAACACCGACTGGAAAATTTGAATGTAGGGTCCCGATCATGCTCCTGGTGGTTGCAACAATTCTGAGTATATGTATGCAGTTTTGATATTTTGTTAAGGTCGAATGGTTGAGCCAGGCTCCTTGCTATTGTAATTTTTATGAAGAACACTGGTTCTCTAGTTATGTATTTGTTTTCTACACATCTTGGTTAATCTCAGTCAGATTTCTTGCTCCATCTTATTTGCCTCTGATATTGAGAGAGTTCATGATTGAATGATTCACATGGATTGTTATGGATGTGTTATGATGAATGTTGTATTATAGTGTTGTTATAATTTATTTCAGTTTCTTTGAGATTTGAATTCAAGAGGATATTGTGTTCAAGTTTTTCCTCCTTAGGCTGTTGGAAGACTTGATGTCCACAATATACCTCTACACTTTCCTCACCAAAGTCTTCCCTCTATTCACCCTTACTCCAACTTACTGAATGAAGTTGATTCCAGACCTCAATTACTTATACATGCTAGTCCAGATTTCTGAGTTAGAACGTTTTATCATTGATTCTTCTCCATTTTACCACCTAAAACTCATTTACATTTACTGTATAAATTGATGAGTATTGGGCTTACCCTCTATGAAATCTGAGGGTGACTTCTAGTGCTAACATTTATGGCATCTTTTTCGGGGAACGAATTGAAGACTTTTCCCAGGGATAGAACGACAAAGAAACTCTGATTCTTAAGGTGCATCAAATATCAGTACCATTGAAGATTGCAACTTGCAACTGGCGACTCCACTATTTCAGTTGTGGCTCCAAAAGGTAGACACACGAGGTCTACTCCACAACTACCTCTAGCCACACTTGAAGCTGACCCAGAGAAAATTATCAAGAGAGGAAAGTTCTCTCAAGAAGGCTTTTTGCTGTTGTCCCAGATTGAAAAGCTCCCTGGGAAGAATGGCATTGCGGAGAGCTAGTTTTATATGGTGAACTAAATTTGGACACATTATTTTGACTGATTATCTTTCACCATGGAGAATCCACTGTGCATGATCTGTTGGTGACTCAACTGAAGGGAGACAAATCAAAAGGCTATGGAGGCTATCCTGGCCAAGAGATTTCCCCCCTTCAATTTCTCATCCATCACTGGTTATCCACATCCAGTGCCAGATATAAATGAATGGGATGAATATCTTCTGAGATTCAGAGGAAGCATGCATGACCATCTCGATGAGAACTTATTAAAATTTCATATATGCGTGCTTGAACATGGATTTTTTCACAAGGATGTCTTGATCAATATGTTCAATTTTTCTTTAGAGGAAGATGCTCCTAAATGGTGTCAATCACTCCCTATTGCTAGTATCCATTCTTTGAAGGATTTTCACGATGCTTTTAATTCATATTATGAGAATATTTACCTATCTCATCTTATTTTGGATGACTGTTGTAAGAAGTTTGCATTCCACATCCAACAGATGATAGAGTCTTCCTCGTGTGATGAGTCTGGTGAAGATCTGATTGAAAGAGAAAGTGAGTATATAAGCGATTATTTTACAAATGTGGATGAAATCTCTTCTCTTTCTATTTCCCAAGAAGAAGGCCTTCCAGATATGAGTGTTGATAGTGTTGATGATTGCATATCCATATATGTATCATATTCTACCCCTGATGCACCTGATGTCTCAGTTGTAAAAGAAGAGATAGTTGTGGAGGAGGATTCTTCTTTTTTCCTTCAAGAGGTTTCCCATGATGTATTTTCACCTAGGATTGAAGAGAAGAATCAAGAGGTCACTCATTTTTATTTGCAAGATAAAATATTTTTGCACTCACCCATATTTGATGAGTACTCAGATGAAGAAGAGAATATCCCTAACTCACATTTTGCTGACTTGGGGAGAAACCATCCTAAGTATGATAGCTATGAATCTGATTTTGATGTGGATATGAAGGATTTCCAAGACCATACTGTAGAGACTTTTCCTTTATACATTAAGGAAGAGCATTGTGTGGAAATCAACCATCTTGGGCCCACAAAATACATTGAGAAGCATGATAGAGAGAATGAGCCATCCATGGATATACATGAAGAGAATTATTGCTCTCAGCTAGCAGATGTTATCAGAGCAAACAAAGGAGAAATGGAGGAGCTAAAGGTGCATTTTATGTTCTGTCTTGAACCTGTAAATGAGCAATTATCACCTGGGATCAGCTGACCCGCATCAGTCCTCTACCCACCTGTACACTCTGAGAACATCGAACGACGAGTGAGTAACCATGAAGAGCAGAAGGTAATTTCTTACCAGTGGAGCTTTCATGATTATAAATTTTGTGACCTCATGGGGTTATATATGGAACTATGTTTTCCAAAAGCATTGGAGCCTACAAAATTGTTCATACTATCATCATTTGGAGGTATTTCCATTGTTCCAATACATGTTTTTTTTTATGTTTTCATACTTCCCTTACCTTTTATGGATTATTTGCAGTAAAGAGAAGAATTATATTATTGAAAAATCTGGGTGGTTATGGTGGAAGTTTTCTTTCACTTAACGCTTTGTAAAAATCAGTTATCCTAGGACTGTACATCAATAAGATATTTCTGGAGCATGTGTGTTTGTTTTCCTTTTTAAAAGTAGAATAGTGTACATGTCAGCCTTCGACAAATTTTTTCGATCTCGACTCCATAACCCAACAGCTAAGGCACTGGAACTACTTGTTCTTGGTAGCTCGCAGGGAGCATGCCATCCCCTGTGGAGCCAAATGTTATCACATGAAATTGTCAGGGTCCTGTGGGTTTGTGGTTTCTACCTAAGTATGTAATTTTTCTCCATCTCTCTCCTTTTCGTAGACCAAGTCTTAAATTTTTCCCTTCGATTGGTAAACTCGGTTTTGTTTACCCCTTTTTGTTTAAAAAACTTGGTTTTCCTTGATGTCTTACTTGAAAAATTCTCGGCCCAAAGCCTTTCTGTTTTCCTCTAAAGATGAACACCCATATCCTTTTGTTTCAATCACTCATCCTGTTGTTTTCCCAAGCCCCTATCCAGTTGTCCAAGTCTTTGTTTACATAGGCCGAAGCCACAGGTTCGAAGTGCGACACTCAGAGTGGTCCGTTCTGGACCCGAATCAAGCAAAAAGGTAGGTTCAACTTTCAACGGCGGGAGTTCCATGTGGATTTCAGATTAGTGGCTCACGAGTGTTCATAATCTTAAAAGTTGTGCGAAGTGTAGCGTCGGAGAAAAATTCCCAAAGGGAGCATGAGTCATTAATCTTTAAAGGGATAGGTGGAAGTTGATCCAAGTGTTCGGGTAAATAAGCTTCAGGAGTTTCGAAGTGAGAAGTATGTGGAATTCCTGAAGTACTGAAGCCCGAACTCCTGAAATAATCTGAGCCATCAAAAGTTGAGGATGCGTGGAGGCAGATCCCTCACTTCAAAGTTTAGTGCTCTAGAGAATTGTGGGAGTTAAACATTGCAAAATCCCGAAGTGCCCAAAGTCCCAAAGTCCCGAAGTGAATCTGATTTTTTGATTAGCAGGATCCAAGTGTCATCAGATCTAGAGCTCCGAAGGAAAGCGAAGGAGGAAAAGCCCTGAAGACCTGAAGGAGATCCCGATATTCAATCGAGGAGGGAGAAGAAGGGTCATTGATCTGGTTGAAGGGGTCAAAGTCCTGAAGCAGGAGAAGAACCATTGATTGAAGAGGACGTGCGTCAGTAGATCAATAGCTCCTGGTAACAGCATAGAAGGTAAGTGAGATTTGAGTTTGGATTTTTCCAAAGCCCAGAAGCCTGAAGTGGATCTCAGCTGTCTAAATCTAGGAGCCACACATCATCAAATCCTCAACTCTAGAGGTTTTTCTTAGAGGGAAATGGGGTTTGAGAATTGAAATTCTCAAAGGCCGTTTCACGAAGCAGATCTCAGCCATTGATTCGAAGAGGGAAGATTTGATCTGTCGATCTAAAGCCCCAGAGATGGGTCGTTGATCAGGAAGCCTCATATCAGATCACAATATCAATGGTCATGCTCCATTGCGGGGTCAGAAGGTGCACACGTTTTAAAATTTCAACGGTGGGTCGCAATCAGAACCATGGTTTTTGGAAAGGGACGTGTGGCGGTTCATGGTGAATTCCAGGGACAAAAGCGGTTTTCTTTCAAACCACCCTTAGTCATGCCCACAATCATGAAATTGCATAGGGTCATGGCCCTAGGTCACATTGAATATGGAGCGATCGAGAGGAGATGTGCCAAAGACTGAAAGCGTCTGTATTGGTCACAGAA
>JASDQU011379406.1:1952-23877 GCA_032191745.1 Picea mariana | reverse complement strand
ATCCAATTATTGCACCTTTTTAAATAGAAATGTCTAGCCAAAGACTGATACCTTTCAATTTTTTCTTTTCAGGTATCACACTCTATCGTCGCCCACTTCTTCTTTCCACGTTCCTATTTCTTGTACATATTTCTCTTATGGTCTGTGGGAGCCCCAATCCCAGTCTATATGACAAACGCATTTAAATTTCCATGAATATGTAACAGACAATATTATTTTTTTATATATTTCAAATAAAACTATTTTGTATCTCCTTTTATATTTTTGTGCTCCTAATTTTGTATCTTCAACTATATTGAATGTCAAGAAATTGTGTTTATTTAATTTGAATTATCTTTTTCTCATGCATATCTTTTTCTCCTACTATGTGTATAACTTTTTTTGTCCTGGCACATATAGAGACATACATGCCAGATGGTGTAGGAAAGAACGGAAATTTTGAACATACCAAAATGGATTATATAGTTTCAAAAAATAAATGGCACTCTAGAGGCATGTGTCATTTACTGCATGGATACCACATGTGTTTCATGTTGCATGCCACATCTCTGATGCAGTTTGCCTCAGCTACTTTTTCCCCATCCCTGCATTTATTCCCAATTCAACTCAGGAAAAACGCTGCCATGCAACACTTGTTATAAAAAGATGTAGTTTAAAAGTTTTAAGTTTTTTGTTTTTTTCCGCAACTATTATGGTCAAAGTAAAAGTAATTGTTGAAGAAATGGTCAAAGTAAAAGTAATAGTTTGAATTGTGTTTTTAAATTTATAAATTGATTGACTACTTCCCAAAAAACAATTGAATTGATTCTCCGCCTCAAAAAATTGAATGGTATCTGGAATATGTTATCTCACCATTGAATCTATAATTCCAACTATCCTTCTACTAAATTTCTAACTAAATTTTGGGCAAAACTCTTCCAAAAGTGAATATATAACTCCAACTATCCTTCTACTAAATTTCGAACTAGAGTTTGGGCAAAACTCTTCCCAAAAAAAACATATCAAAAAGGGATAAAAACAGACTACGGATTTTGGCTTCCTCAACTTGACCCTGCTGCCATTTATGAACGTTATTGTACATGCATTTGGGGAGTTGGGCGCATGGCACACCAAAGATTTCTTTGAGTTACTGTAAAATGCAATTGTTCGCAATTGTAATTTGTAATGTCAATGCACAGGGTTTTTATGATGTTACGGAGAATTTTATGTTGTCCATTTTCATGGTCGCATAGCCATTTGAGGAGGATTGAAGACTTCACCTAGTCCTGGTATTTTTTCCTCTGTTTTGAATTTTCATTCAGCAATTTTTAAAACCAAACATATTCACTGGTAATGCTTGTTTGAATTTCTCTGAAGTATCGTTCAGATCACGTTGTTCAATGGGCTTCCCATGTCTAGAAGATTGTTGACTCCATGGCATGTGTAGGGATGAGTAGTGGTTGGCTCATGATTTTGGAGTCAAATGTTCAATTGGGTTAGATCAAATTTGGGTTAACCTTCACAGTTTTGTTGAACAAGTTTTCTAGAAAAAACTGTGTATGATGTTTGTGTAGGATGTTTTGGATGTTGAAAAAACATTTTATACAGTTTTTTCCAGAAAATGTGCTCAACAATAATATTAACTGTGAAAACTTACATTCTTATATTCTTCAATGTTGTTTAATGGAAGAATCTTGATGACTTCCAATGCTTGGGCCTAATTCAGAAAATCTATATATCGTGTTCTGCCCCGATTTTCATGAAATAAGAGAGACAGTTACCAGCCATTATCTGCAGTGCGCATACTCTTGTTTTGTCTTGTTAACTCCTAGAGCCTTGAATCCGAATACATTCCATTTGGTCGATCTAGGGTTTTTCTCTCACACATGCTAGGTTTATGAAGACCTAAAATCCAGTCTTGACCTAAAATATCTGCAACTGCAACATTGTTTTCCCACACAGGAATTGTAAGGCCCAAAATTACAGAGCTTGATAAAATGGTGGTGGGTTTCTCAAAATCTTTTGTACTTTTTCTGTAGTTGGTGAATTGAATTCATATCGTTTTATATCTCTGCGGGACTGAATTCATAGTGTTAATTTATAGTAATGGAGGGATCAGTGCTGCCATGCACATGACCCCGTGAGGATGGAGGCAACAAATTATCCAAGAAACACAAAGCTCTGAATAAATGGAATGGGTTTATCCAGTCTAAGGTCTGGCTAGTGCTCGTCATGAGTTTGGCAAGCAAGGAGATGTGAACATGTCCATAGAAGGCTTACACTCAAGGAGCTTGAGACCATGAAAATAATTTTCAATGGAGAGCTTGGCCCAGAATGTAATTTCATATATAGCAAGCATTTCAATCCAAATGTTCTAAATTTTGGGGGCAAGATGGTTGCTTTGAAGGGGATTAAAGTTGCATACTATACTTATGTTTACAATATCTTATGTTTTATTTCAATCTGTGAAGCAATGGAAACCATGTTGTTGCCTCTAGGTGTTTGTATGGAGGTGCCCATCCATTGTTATCTTATGTCTACAAAATCTTATGTTTTATTACAATTTCTGAAGCAATGAAAACCATGTTGTTTCTTTTAGGTGTTTGTATGGAGGTGCCCATGCATTGTTGGCACATTTTCTTCCAAAGGCATATGGGGTCTCAACATTTTTAATGATATACACAAGCTTCATGATGTGAAATATGTCATAACACAATTTAACAATGTTTTGAATTGTAACTCCATGTCAAACCCAACTCTGGCAATTATAGGCATACCATCTCTGTGTCATTGCCCATAAGAAAAAAGTTAAGGAGGTGGTCGATAATACCTTTGCCCCCATGATCATATCACCTAGAAGTCTTATTGTTGATGTTATTATTCACAACATTTCAAAATAAATATGTGGGTGTTGATGTTGTAGTAGGAGCAATAAGTGGGCCTATAGATCTAATAGATCTTCAATCATTTTCTTATTAACATCCATTGTGTGTAAGCGATGATGATTGCAACCACTAATTCAATGAAGTTGCAAATGTGCCATTCAACTACTCATGATGTCCACACTGCTACAAGTAAATTGATGTAGATACCATCTTGTAAGGGATTAGATGGTGTGGTCTAGCACTTGATCTTTGTATACTCAACCCCTAAGTTTGTCTCTTTGTCTTTGGAAGGTTTCTCGAGTGAGAGATTGATCGAAAAATGTTGTAAATTAAGATGTTGGTTGATTTTAAGATCATTATTAGGTCAATCCTCATATTTTCTTGCATAAATCGAGTTGTCATTAAAAATCATCCTCCTCTTTCTTTCTTAGGTCAAAGCGCACCTAGATGTTTCCAATTCAAATTTGTGACTTTTAAGAAAGAAAAGCAATACATGTTCTTAAATGTTAAACCCACTAGGCGATTGACCCTTGATTTGTTCTAGTTTTTTTTTTAAAACCGAAATTGGGTAATTTGTATTATCAAAAAGCTACAGCTAAGATAGACAATGCCATTACATCATATTGATTGTCCTCATATTTCAAGAAAAATAAATAGTTCCATATCAAAATACAAAATTTTCATATGTCAGCTAGCAAAATTTGTCGATGCTTGTTGCTAAAATAGATTTTATAGAAAGTGCCTAATATGCTAGTAACTTTAAAAAACATTAATTTAATGAAATATATGGTAGTTGGTGGTCTTTTCCAAACCTATGTTGGTTGGTATAGATTCTTGATCCCTAATCTCCATGTCCTCGGTGAGCTAATGCACAATGTCCTCTTCCTTTAATTCTCCATGGCATGGATTTACAAACAACCTCTGATTGAATGCCCCATATTGAACATCTTTGCATAGGTTGAGTACCAAGTTCCTTATCATGTTGCATGCAACTTCAAGGGTGGAAATTTTATGGTTTAATTGAACCAATGTATGGATGATGGAAGCAATTTGAGATATTAGTTGTTGTTCACTATCATGAACTTTAGATGTAACAAAAAATATAGAGGTCTTGTTGATTTGGATCATTTCTTCATGAGATTGAAGTACTCTCCCAATTTCTTTTAATTCTATGTAATCCATGAATATTAATACTGTTAGAATTAAAGAAGTAAAGCATAACAGAACTGTATTTTTCAATTTTCAGTTAGAATAACAACTAAGTCTCATTCCCAGAATAGTAAACAAAACAATATTGCTTAAAATCAAAGAAACAATAAATTGATTCTAGATTGTCAACAAATTCCTGAGTGGGTACTGTCACTCAGATCTAAGCTAGCAAAGTTAGATATTACCTAAGATTAGTAGATCTAGAATAATCAATAGTATTCAAATCTAATCTACAATGCTGATGTAGATCTTTAAACAGATCGAAGCTCAAACTAATGCCCAGATCTGATAATGAGCAATTTATCAAACTTCAGAAACAAGGAATAACAGATCTAGATAAAGATAAATTGATCTAAGCAAAAGACTAATCTAGATAAATAGATGAAGATTTAATCTATGGATCTGATATAGATCAGATCTAAACAAGATTAAACATATCTAGATCATGATATATAACAACTTAAACCATAGTAAATTGAACAAGTCACCTACCTTGTAGTCTTACCTTTGTAGGAATCCATGCCACACACAGGAGATGTAAAACCACTTGTAATTATGCTCAGAAAAAATTATGGATCATAGATCTACCATATAGGTTAGATCTCTTGCCAAGAGATGAGTAGACTTTCTTGCCACCGGGAGGAGAAGAACACATAGACACCACACACAAGTTTTGTGCTTAAACCCTCACACACACACACAAAAGTCCAAGGACCCAAACCCTCACACAGAACAGAGGTTATGGGTAACTTAGAGGGGCCGCGGCTCAATGAGGAGGGACAGTTCTGAACTTAAGAGGTCACGGAAGGGGTCAGCCCTGTGTTAGAGAAGCCACGGCCCACTATAGGACCATATCTACACTAGAGAGAGACCACGGCACAAAGCAAGGTTCAGATATGTGCTAGAAAGAGGTGGCGGCAGCTTCAGTCATAGGTAACCACACCATAAGGCAAATCTGCTATAACCCTTGGATCATCCTCAAAAACAGAAGTAGACGGCAATAATTCTGGGGGCCAAAACCTAGGCTGAAACAGAAGGTTACAGAGGGGCCAAATCACCACAGGAAACCTCAGCAACTGTTACAAAGGGGTCGTAGCTTCAAAGAGGAGATTCGTCCACTTTAGAAGAGAACAAAATGAATGTGTAATAAAGATAGAGGTAGGTTCTCTATTTATACTTTTTAGTCTAGGTTAGGGTAGTAAAAATATTAATTAAAATAACAATTAAAAACAACATGTTTAATTAATATAAATATCAATTAAACATGTTATAATTAAAACATTTAATTTATAATTTCGCATTAACCCCTAAAGCAAAACAAAACCCCAAATAAACATAAGTAAGGGTGAAGGGGGGTTTTAGGAAGGGTGACTTGGCAAAAATACTTGTCCATTCTTTCTCAAAGTGACCTTTTTAATTTTATCATCATTGCATATGGGATACATCCCTCATGTGGTCATGTCTGCCTTCAAACAATGACATATACCAACAAACACCTGATCAAAGACTAGGTGGCCCCAAAACATTTATGGGGTCTTATCCACTAAGGTACAAGACCAAGGATCAACCCATGCCCCAGGCATGGGTACCCTGGAACATCTCCAGGGGCCCTAGACATATCTAGGGACTTTAACTGCTTGGTCCCAGACCAAGAACCCCAGTCATATTTTGGGGGCCCTCTCAGGGGTCTTTACTGCTCGATCCCAGACCAAGAACCCCAGTCATCTATTGGGGGGGCTTACAAGGGTATTTTTCCACGGCACTGATTGTTTGGTCCCAGACCAAGTACCCCAGGAGTGCATTGGGGGCCCTAGATCTCGGCTAGGGTCTTTTCCATCCTCACGAAGAATGGCTCTTCCGGCTGCTTTAAATTCAACACTCCCTCTCAGCAAGAGAGGCATTCTCAACTACACCAAGCTTGTCACGAAAGTATACAAACTTTGTCAAAGACGGTGGCTTGGTAAAAATATCTGTTGTTTGTTCTGTCGTCGGAACATACTGAATGTTGAGAACATTCTTATGAACTATGTCCCGGACATAGTGGTATCTCATCTCAATGTGTTTCGATCTGTCATGAAACACTAGATTCTTGGTGAGCTTTATATAGCTCTGATTGTCACAGTGAATGACTGTGGGTTCAAGCTCTGAACTGAACAAGTCTGAAAGTAGCTTCCTAAGCCACACTACTTCTCTGCTAGCAGCACTCGCAGCAATGTACTCTGCTTTTGCAGTGCTTTGGGCTATGGAGCCCTGTTTCCTGCTGGACCAGGAAATCATTGTCAAACCCTAACTGAAGCAATATCTGGAAGTGCTCTTCCGATCCACTGTACTACCCATCCAATCTGAGTCTGTAAAATCATGGAGCATTTCACCTCCACTGGAAGTGTATCTGGGACCATAAGCTATGGTTCCCCGAACATATCTTAGAATATGCTTCACAGCAATCAATTGGTTCACACATGAACTGGCTAAGAGCATTTACCGCATAACAGATGTCTGGTCTCATATGTATGAGATATATCAAAGACCCAATGATCTGCCAATATAAGGTGGGGTCTTCTAGATCTGAATCTGTAACTTGATCTTGTAGTTTCTTTAGGTTAGAGATCATTGGAGTTGTCATGGACTTGTAGACCATCATGCCAAATCTGCGGAGTACATCAACTGTATATTTACCCTTGTGAGAGAACCATCTCACACGGTTTCTGCCACACCTCTAAGCTCAGAAAGTAATGTAAAGGACTCAAGTATTTCATATCAACTTCTGTTGAAGAGCTCCTTCTTAGTCTGAGCTATCAAAATTTCCTTTCATGTAAGGAACAGATCATCCTAAGATAACATGAAGATTTTGGAAAATCTTTATATGAAGATAAAACTATTTGTGAACCCAAGACTCTGTAGAGAGACTGTCAATACTTTCATACCGAGCTCTCGGAGCTTGTTATAATCCATGGGATTCTTTCCCATGGATAGCATCTTGCTTAACTCACTGTTAAGAAGAATTCTTAACATCTATCAGATGAAGTATTCAAATCAAAAACTGCGACAAAAAAAAATCCTGATGGAAGTAAGGATCTTGTCAAAGATAACCCCTTCTTTCACGAATCATGAGTCACAAATTTAACCTCAATACAACCATCTGTTGTAGGCTTTACCTTATAAAGCCATTGGAGGTTACCACTGATTTGTCACGAGGTCTTTGAAACACTGGCCATACATCATTCTTCAATATTCTTCTATCACGGTGTCTTCCCACACTTCAAATGTGGAAGGTTCTGAATCAATCACAAGATTCAATTTAGCTATGAGGCCAGAGTACTTATCTGGTTTCTTGCTTTCTTTGAAAGTGCCCTTAGGTTTTCTACTTCCTTTAGTATTACCCGGCACCAAGCCGGTTTCCTTTTAGTAGAAAATTTCTTTAAAAGAAACCGATAGTATCCCTTGATTCTGCTAAGCTACCATTTCTGCTATAGGTCAAGGACTAACTCATATGCAGGGACTGCTCCCTCTGAGTCTTATAAGATGTCTGCCTCTCTGTGATATGCAAATTGGCTCCCTATGAACTTATATGAACTTTTAACTTTGATCTGGTGTCATATCTTTTCAAGATGTTCTTGGTGCCAGTACCAATTTCAATATAAAAAGGTGAGGCAAACTTATTGAGCTCCTATGCCAAGGATAATGGCTCAATTACAATGAAAAGAGATATTTGTAGGGTTCCCAAAACGAAAAAATACCCCAACTACCAGGATAATTTGTTGGGCTCTTTAACCAAGGAAATAACCTAAGGTTACATGATGTCTTTCATATCATAGATAAAAGACCAACAGACAGCTAGGTTTCCAAACCAGGGAGAAAGACCTAGCTTACATCAAAAATAAGTATGTGCTAAGATCACAGCTTCCTTGGTCATATAAAAAAAAATACACATGAGATTATGACAGTATTCCATTGAGACATGGATACATAAAGATGACAGGAAGGTAAACATATCTCTCTTGTTGACGTTTGAGTCATAAGAATGAATGTAAATGGAGTATCCATGAAACTTGCTTAGGCTTAAGACATACTTGACCTTTGCAGCCTCAAGTTATCTAGGACTTCTTCTATGTATGCAGATGTTTGATAAAAAAATTGTTAGTTCAAGTATTGCTAATATCCTTAAGAGAATATCCCATTGTCCTTTGTATATTCATCCATATGCAAACAATGCGTCTGGAAAAAAAAATGAGGCCAAAGACTGCATTGTCAAAAGTCAACGCACACATGTTTTCCTCAAAGCCAAATACCAAAGTCATTTCCAAGTTTCCACCACTCAAGAATTGTGGTTAACTTTAAAATTCATGTACTCTTTGTAGTACAAAACATATGGATACATAAGGTGTTGTCATTTACTGAAGTTACACAGTTTCCCATTAAAAATTCTTTACCAGTGATTCTGTTAAAGCCATTGTAATTTACTAAGAACTCACCAAGCATCAATAACATTATACAAGCTGAAACCTATCTCTTGTGATCTTCAAGATGGTGGTTACAATCCCAAGCATCATGTATTATATCTTCAACTAGCTCGGCCTAGCTCAGAAGTGAGAAAGGGGTTACTGGAGGTAAGAGTTATCATTCTAATTTCAGTCAAAACTCCTAACAAGGACACTCACCCAACTAGCATTGGTCACTCCACCAAAGATCCAAACATGTTTTCTTTGGCACCCAAACTTGCATCTCACAAGTGTAATAAACAAGATAGTCTTTCACTATCCTCTCCATATCAATCAGTCCAAATAAAAAGTGTAATGGATATCTTCTTGTCATAGAGGTAGTCCCAGCATGGTGTGGTGAAAGGGATTTGATAAAGCAGAGGCAAAGAGGCTTGATCCCAAATGGAGTTGGAGAAGGACTATGTCGATAATTAGAGAAGTCATGCTTATGAGAAGCTAATCATAGTAGAGTGTTAGTATGAACATGCATGTTACAGTGGTCAACCTTAGCATGCATCAAAGTGACAATCTAGTATTGTGATAAGGATGTGCTTATATCTTGTTATGCACTTTCCAACCTTTTGACCCAAATCAAATTTCACTTAAAACTATCATGCTACCTAGGCATGCACTTTTGATCATAGCCATAGCCATAGCCACAGTCATTCAGATCTCACTTTGCTAAAAAGATGCAGAGATAACAATCTTCAAAAACTTTCCAAGCATGTTAGTGACTCAAAGTTTTAGATATGCAGAAACAATTTCCAAGGAGTAACTTTCTGTTGGCTAGGATACATGCTAGATGAGGTCTCTTCACTTGGACCTTGACTAACAATGCTCAATTAAATTTAGAGAGATTGAACTTTCTTTTATGTTCAATCTGTTCTAGTCATTTTCTAAATGATAGAATTTAGGGAAATGTCAATAAATCAAATTCCTTTCCAAAGGCATAATTGAGCATTAAACAATTACCTTGTAGCTTATCATTATGGAAATCATGTTCCCTTTCTCAGATCCACAAAGGAGGACATTGCTTACTTCTTATCTGCAAAACAAATTCTAAGAGTAGGATCTACGCAGGCTCAAGTCTGCACACTTCTTGAGCTCTTTTCACGCCCTAAGCTCTAATACCATGTTAGAATTAAAGAAGTAAAGCATAACAGAACTATCTTTTTCAATTTTCAGTTAGAATAACAACTTAGTCTCATTCTCAGAATAGTAAACAAAACAATACTGCTTAAAATTAGAGAAACAATAAATTGATTCTAGATTGTCAACAAATTCCTGAGTGGGTATTGTCACTCAGATCTAATCTAGCAGAGTTAGATATTAGCTAAGATTAGTAGATCTAGAATAATCAACAGTATTCAAATCTAATCTACAATGCTCATGTAGATCTTTAAACAGATCAAAACTCAAACTAATACCCATATCTGATAATGAGCAATTTATCAAACTTCATAAACAAGGAATAACAGATCTAGATGAAGATAAATTGATCTGAGCAAAAGACTGATCTAGATAAATAGATGAAGATTTAATCTATGGATCTGACATAGATCAGATCTAAACAAGATTAAACATATCTAGATCATGATATATAACAACTTAAACCATAGTAAATTGAACAAGTCACCTACCTTGTAGTCTTACCTTTGTAGGAGTCCATGCCACACACAGGAGATGTAAAACCACTTGTAATTATGTTCAGAAAAAATTCTGGATCATAGATCTACCATATAGGTTAGATCTCTTGCCAAGAGATGAGTGGACTTTCTTGCCACCAGGAGGAAAAAAACACATAGACACCACACACAAGTTTTGTGCTTAAACCCTCACACACACATAAAAATCCAAGGACCCAAACCCTCACACAGAACAGAGGTTATGGGTAACTTAGAGGGGCCGCGGCTCAATGAGGAGGGACAGTTCTGAACTTAAGAGGGAATGGAAGGGGTCAGCCCTGTGTTATAGAGGCCACGGCTCATTGTAGGACCAGATCTACACTAGAGAGAGACCATGGCACAAAGCAAGGTTCAGATCTGTGCTAGAAAGAGGTGACGACAGCTTCAGTCATAGGTAACCACACCATAAGGAAAATCTGCTATAACCCTTGGATCATCCTCAAAAACAGAAGTAGATGGAAATAATTATGGGGGCCAAAACCTAGGCTAAAACAGAAGGTTACAGAGGGGTCGAATCACCACAGGAAACCTCAACAACTGTTACAAAGGGGTTGTAGCTTCAAAGAGGAGATTCATCCACTTTAGAAGAGAACAAAATGAATGTGTAATAAAGATAGAGGTAGGTTCTCTATTTATACTTTTTAGGCTAGGTTAGGGTAATAAAAATATTAATTAAAATAACAATTAAACATGTTATAATTAAAACATTTAATTTATATTTTCTCATTAACCCCTAAAGCAAAACAAAACCCCAAATAAACATAAGAAAGGGTGAAGGGGGGGTTTAGGAAGGGTGACTTGGCGGCAATACTTGTCCATTCTTTCTCAAAGTGACCATTTTAATTTTATCATCATTGCATATGGGATACATCCCTCATGTGGTCATGTCCGCCTTCAAAGAAGGACATATACCAACAAACACCTGATCAAAGACCAGGTAGCCCTAGAACATTTCTGGGGTCTTATCCACAAAGGTACAAGACCAAGGATCAACCCATGCCCCAAGCATGGGTACCCTGGAACATCTCCAGGGGCCCTAGACATATCTAGGGACTTTAACTGCTTAGTCCCAGACCAAGAACCCCAGTCATATACTGGGGGCCCTCTCAGGGGTCTTTACTGCTCGGACCCAGACCAAGAACCCTAGTCATCTACTGGGGGGCCTTACAAGGGTCTTTTTCCATGGCACTGACTATTTGGTCCTAGACCAAGTACCCCAGGAGTGCACTGGGGGCCCTAGATCTCGGCTAGGGTCTTTTCCATCCTCACGAAGAATGGCTCTTGCAGCTACTTTAAATTCAACAAATACAAATATAGAGAGCCAATCCAAAATGGAAGATGAGGACCTAACAAGCCAATAGACACACAGAGCCAAATCCAAGACCTCCTTTAAAGAATCAACAAAGAACTCAAGAAAAAAGAACAGAAACCTTGACACCTGAACTAGAAAGCAACTTCTAATTTTCAAGAGAAGTACTTAGGAATTATAAACAGAGTAAAAACATATCCAAAGAGATAGTCTTCCCAATTTAAAATATCTCTCGAATCAATCCGAGGTGAACCAGACCAAGAAAACCAAAACCTCGTGCACACAAAGTTTGCAAGAATTTAGGCTCCATTGCACTAGAAACACTCATAACAAACAACCTTACAAAAGAACCACCACACTTCAACTTCACTCTATACTCTAGTGAAGNATTTAGGCTCCATTGCACTAGAAACACTCATAACAAACAACCTTACAAAAGAACCACCACACTTCAACTTCACTAGAGTATAGAGTGAAACCAACCTGAATACCGTAGCTGATCTGTTTAGGCGAAGATTGGCTTAGGAGTCTTCCCATGGAATTTTTAGCACCTGGCACAAGAACTCTCCATAATCTCACCTTGCCTAGGATATAAACCAACCCAACCTTCAAATTCCCAGATAACCTCAAGCTTGAGTATGTGAAAGGGGAGCTCGAGTCTCATCGTGTTTAATAACTTGCTTTGGTAATGGGATTGGCATGTGATTGACATGTGGCTTACTAAAATGTTGGCACTTACCATTGAGTGCATGTGAATTGATTATGATGTGATTTGGGAGATTAATGAGCCATTATCCCCAAACTCGCCATTTTTAAGTAATGATATTGTTTGCAATAGAGTCATACTAATGATTATTTTCCTTCCAGACCTGGTAGAAGGATATTTTTTGAAATCTAGTTACCTCGTGTTGGGCTCGAGCCAATATGGAAGTAAGCTTATAGTCAATCAGAAGGGATTTCTTATTCATCACCTAAATGATTATGCTTAAGTCTCCCACCACTATAAGGGAATGAATTTGATATTCCAATGTCATATGTGATCCTTGAAGGAAGGCATACGCTTCAACTTGGTTATTAGATGATATTCCTAGTCCCCATGCATAGGAAAGTTTTGTTTTTCCTCCTGGATCAATGAGGATCCCCGCACGCCTGCTACCCCTAACCTATTCTAATTTATCTCCGATAGGGAAATATTTTTTGTAAGACAAAAAAAATTGAGAATGTATGCTCCAAGTTTCACTTTTCATAAACACAAATTATTGGATTTCTCTCTCATTAAGACAAATCCTCATTGGCTCTAAATTTTATATTAGTTATTATTGTTGATCTACTTTTGCTTCTACCATTTGGAAGAAATCCTAGTATGATATCTCTGAAAACACATCCCCGAAACTAGGAGAAAAATATCATGAAGCTTCCACTTCACCTACAAATTGGGGAAGTGGCAATTCATGGATCGAGTGTTTGCATTATCTCAAATTTGAAGCTTTGGCATTGGAGTTACTATAAAATATTTTCAAGTAAGCAGATTTCAAGACATGTGAATGTAGGTCTCTATGAGTTAAAAAAGAAAATAAAAAAGAAAGAGAGGTTTCTATGAGTGAAATTGTACTCAGTCAATTTCTATTATGCTTGCAGGTTGTATTATCCTCCTATCTATTCACATTTTATCCTAGCCAAATGCAACTTATCTTGCATTCACTAATGCATTGACCACCTATTAAAAACATCATAATTTAATAGACTTTTTTCATTTTGGTTATCATCATAAGGGATCTTATTAGTGCATCCCTGAAGGCAGCAGGAAATATTGTGAACGACTTGTTGTTTTTTAAATACTTCGGAATGAAAATAAAGGGGCTTAAACCAAAGTTTTAGCCTCATGTTCCATTGAACACTTGTTATCGTCATATCAAATATTTACAACACTTTTGTTTATCCAATAAGAAACTTTGAGGTCTTTTTTGGTCTCATATCGAGGCAAGGGACAATTTGTGCAAAATGTTTCATTTAAAACTTAGGAAATTGATGATATATTTACATTGCATTACGGTGAGGTAGATTAATTCTAGACTTGAGGTTAGCATTAATCACAAACATTAAATGTTTTTGCTTACCCCATGTTTATCACCTATTTATGGCATATCCCCTTGTTACGTGTCCAGCGGCAGAGGCTAAGACCCATGAAAAATTCTTGTCTAGCAGCATATGTTGAGTCGCATGCAAAATTTGCTTTGAGTATTTGGCTAGTGTGTTGCTCCTTTGTTGTTGTTTATTGAATTCACCAAAACCTTATATTACTCTACTCATTTTTCAATCAGTGTGTAAGGAGATAGTTGATTTGCACCCATCCTGCAATCACGAGGGATGCATCAATGAGTGGGACTCTCTACGTCAGGGTTGAGGTTGCTTTGTCTCTACCTGCAAATACATAGCCTGAATTAGAAGAACCTGGGAATATCGACATAGGCAATGTACTCACTAATCTGTGTCACCTCTTTGAAGAAGAAGAAGAAGATACTCCTAGACTATTGAAGGAGCACCAAACAACAATAGGGATGGACCAACAAAAGCCACATCTCGATCACCTTTGAATTACTAGGTTCCTATAACTAATTCTAATGGTATCAGTCTAATTTCTAATTGCCATCAATCTAGAGCAAGTGGAAGTAGTGGTTAGTGGAGAAAACTCGTTAGGGATTTTGTTAACATGATATGTTACTAACTTGGATATGAAATTGAAAATTAGATGATAAGATTTTCCATTTTGAACATGATAACAGGTGATAAACCATCGAAAATTTCATGCAGCGGGAAGCTAAAATAATTTTTGGATAAACTACATAATATATCCTTGACGTTATAAATTTTAGTTGGTCCAAACACTTTAGTCAATAGAAAAACTTACCTAGACTAGTTTCCAACTTTCAATATTTTCTTACATATTTCATACTAAGATAAATAAAGTTAGAAAAGGACCACAACTTTTCACATACACAAAAAAATCAAGTCAATTCTCTACTTGGAATTTTGTTGGCAATGTTGAAGGAATATTCTTACAATATTCCTCATATCCAAAATCATGTATTTAGTAATCAACTCATCATACATCAGAAACCAGAAATACTATAGGCCTAATATGACAAAAGAAACTACAAAAGTATTACAAAAGATGTATTCGACACATCTACAAAGTGAATGAAGATGTTCAACACCACTCTCCATGACAACCAACTTGTTATTATGTAGAAACATTGAAGGAATCATCTAATCATATGAATGTATTTCATCTATATGAACTATTGTGGATCAAATTCCATTATGGGAAGAAAAAACTTGTCGTAAGAATGGCCAAGAACTAGGGTTTTTGCTTGGCTCTTTGTTGCACTCAGCCGCCCCGGGTGGGGAAAATCGTGATTCCGAATGAAGGAGGGTCGCGAGGCACCGCATACAGCCAAGTCGTGGTGCAAGAAAACTCAAGCAGTGGCTTCCGTCGGTCGTCTTTTGAACCACCCCCTGACCTTTGCTCTCATTTTTTCTTCGAAGGCGCAGCTAAAGGCAAAGAAATTGAGATTGATACAGGACTAGTTCAGGCAAAGGTGGTGCGTCCTTGGGAACCCGAGAAATGCATCCCTCGAGCACCACTAGCACCAAAATATGTGATCATCACGCCCAGAATCGAAGAACAAAAACAATACATGAGGGATTATTCTCTGGTAGAAAAATTCTTAGGCCTATGGCCTTCTGAACACGAACTCATCAAATGGATACACCAGTGGTGGAAACCCAAAGGACATTATGACCTATAGTTAGGCTCTAAGGGTTTTTTTACCATCATCTTTCACAACCTAGAAGATCGAAACCGCATCTTTGATGGGGAACCATTTTTATTCAACTTAGACAGCCTCTTTCTGCACTTCTGGACAGAGAAGTTCATGTTGATGATTGCATCTATGTGAGACATTCTCCAGCTTACAAACCTGTGAGGTGTGGATAATTGCAGTTATGTGAGACTTTCTCTCAACTTACAAACCTGTGAGGTGTGGATCATTGCAGTTATGTGAGTCTTTCTCTCAGCTTACAAACCTGAGAGAAAGACCCTAAGAAGGGTATGTGGTTCCTGCCTGAGACAGAGCTAGGAACATAGAGATGACCTCCTCCATTCAGAGAGTTGAGAAGAACTCTAGATGATTATTCAGTGGGAAAGGCGATCTGTTGAGTTAGACATGCATGTGGTTGAGCACAAGGTGAACGTGTGAAATCCAAAAGTGTTGGGTGCATCGTCATGTGAACAGAAATGAAGATGATGTATTATCCTCCTCTGAGCAACAGAGTTGATGAGAAGACTCCAGATGATTCTCCTGTGAGAGGCAGTGAGAAAGAAGATCTGTAGAGTGGGCGTGCCTATGGACAAGCACAAGTGAACATGTGAAGATCTGGTTCTTCTATGTAATGCAGTGAACTAGAGATATGACATCCCTATGGATGTGCCCCTAGTGGATGAGTACTAGTGGGTGTATCAAATCCTTTGTTCTATATTGTTCAAGAGTCGGACCTGCCTGTAACCCTAATTGTAATGTAAAGGGTACAGGTCGGCCCTACCTTAATGTGATTAATAATAAATGTAAAAGATAATTAATCTGGATAATATTAATTGTAATAATAATTATTATAATTATAATTATAATATGACTTAGAGAGGTCGGCCCTGTTGAGCCAATAGACACTTCAGTTGATAGGACAAGTCTAATATAAGTAAAGGGAAATTATTCATTGTGGAATCATATATATCTTGTGTGTTTGGAACTTTCAACAAGTACACTTCTTTGGGAAAAGGGCGCACCTCTCTTGGGCGCTAGAGTTTTAGGGTTTGAAGCACCCTCTTGTGTGCTAGGTCTTTCTTGGTGGTGAAGGTCTTCTTCTTGAAGAATATAGAAAAGGATTTGGATGGGTTTTCTTCTCTTGTTAAGAAGGGTTTCCCAGGATACTTCTTGTGTTCTTGTGCATGGTGTTTCTTCTTGTGATCTTGGTTGTTGCAACATTATTGTCTATGGTTAAGTTAAATGCAAAAATGGAATGAAATTCATGCTTAACCTATATTATTGATAAATCAACATGGTTTCAGAGCATAGGTCTTGAAGAACCCATTGCACAAGCATCTATCGGTCTCCTCTCTTTTCTACAGAACCGTACGACCCTCCTAAGGTTTCAAGAAAATTTGTACGACCTTCCTTTATGAGGTGTTTCATCCCTTTAACACTTGAACGTTGGGGCTAATTTTGGCATAGGAGAGTACGGCCTCCTCTAGTGCATCTCCATGGACTCTCAGGGTGACATTCTAAGCATTTTAAATTTTTTGGCCCTAGGGTTTCGCTAATTTCTACCGGAATTTCAGCATTAGGGTTTTTGCAAACTCATTGAAGGAGCTCTTCATCTCACCAGTGTTCTCCTATCTTTCAAAGGCTTATTTTTGGCAATCATAAGTCCAATAAAAGCTAAAAGTGCTAGCATGGCCTAGCCGTTAGGTTTTCTAGCCTAGTTGACAAAGGGTTGTGAAGAATTTAAAATTATGATGAACAAAAACTATGATGGAAGATAAGCTTGATGGATCAAGCAACTTAAAGTTCTTGGAAGACAAAACTTCAGAGGAAGAATTATTGTGGGTAATTCAAAAGAGTTTACCAAGACATCTATCAATGAATGGAAGAAAGATGACGTCGGGACAAGGAGGCAAATCACTTACTCAAGCCCTTACATTGAAAGGCCAGCTTCAAAATAACAAAGATGACAAAGATGACAACGTGACTATCTTCATCATAAAGATCTCAGAGGATAGAGATCAGCCAAGAGCCATTGGAGAAAATCATATCAACATCCTCAGGTATGCACTTGTATATATTATTTGTATCATTGTCGTGAGGGTAATTGCAGGATGAAGGAACCTTTTGTTGAAGTCGTGGATCCAGAAGGATCTCAGTGCATTCAGATGAAAAAACACTTGAAGTGAAGACTCCATGTTTGATTGTTGTAATTGTCATTCCTCTAACCTATATTTCTAAAAGTTTGCTACATTACAAGTAGGTGTAGTAGTTGTAACAACTTTCTTTAAATTGTTTTGATTCTAGAGATGTACTCATTATTCTCCTTTAGGAGATATTCTTGTGTTGGTTCTTTTTGTTTTCTTGTTCCAGATAGGTTAACAAGAAAATAAGATGCTTATCCCTCAGAGGGATCCACTTGACTCGGAGGGAGCCAAAACTATTTGAGAAAGAGGAAGAATAGAACCATCATTGAGACAACCAATGCTACAATTCATGATCAGAATATTTATAGGATTCCATGGGAAGAAGCGTGCATGACACAGTATATGTGCATAACAAGAGTCTTCACCGAACTTTAAAAAAAAAAACATAACTCTCGAAGAATTCTTCACCGAAATGAAGCTTGAGATTGAACACTTCTGGTCATTTGGGTGCCCAGTGTATTTTCATGTACCCAAAGAGAAGAAGTCCAAGCTAGATCCTTTAGAATGAAAGGATACATTGAATCTTCAAATAAATTCCAGATCGACATCCCTGGTCATAGACAAATTGAGACAAGCAGAAACTATGTCCTTGAAAAGGAGATAGTCTTTCAAAGACCCATAGAATCTCAGATGGAGATTCACATTGAAACAATACCTTCTCCCCCTTCAACATTTTAGAGGGAGACACACATTATTTCAGTTGATCCATTTTCTCCAGTTGATATGTTCAGAGATATTGCAGTAGGGCATAAAAGGCATACCTAGACTCACTCTACAAGAGGCAGAGAAACATGCAAGTCTCTCAAGTCACATCCCAAGAAATAAAAAGAGATTTTCAAGCTATCCTTCAGTCATGAGCCACTTCACTGATGTTGAGCTTCTTGGTCTTAGAGAAGCAACATGAGAACAAGTATGGAAATATGCCATAACATAAGAATACCAGTATATCTTTAAGAATGATGTATAATACATTATTCAGCGACCAGAAGAGAAGTCAATGGTAACTTCCAAGTGGATCTATAAGATCAAGCATACAACTGATGGAAGTGTTGAGAAATACAAAACAAAATTTATAGCCAGAGGTTTCTCACAAACAGAGGGAGTTGTCTATGATGAGACACTTGATCCATTGAACCCAATACACTTCCATTTGTACTATCATCCATGAGTTGGAAACTATATCAGAGAGATAGATTCTTGATGCGTTTGGATTTCAGCAAGAGTGTTGTTGATCCAAACCTATATCACTACAGTGTTGGTGATGAGAGCCTGATCCTGATGACTCATTCAGAAAGCCTTGTTTTTGGATACAAGTAATCCTTGACTTCTGAATTTGAGATGAAGAATTTGAGTATGATGCACTACTTCTTGGGACAATAAGTATGACAGAGGACCGATGAGATTTTCCTGAGTCAAGGAAAATATACAGTGAAATTATTTAAAGAAAAAGATTGATGATGATCCAAACGAGACTGATCCACGGCTGATTAGATCATCGATGTATCTGGTTAACACCAGACTTGATTCATTCCATGCAGTGAATGTGCTTAGTCATTTCATGAGTCAACTGAGACAGGCTCACTGGACAACAGCAAAACATGTATTGAGATATATATGCGAGATATGGCCTGAGATATGCCTCCAGTGTGAACTTGAGTGTGCAGGATATGCCGATTTAGATTGAGTAGAAAGTACATTGAACCGGAAAATTACATCCGGCTAATGTTTATCATGAATATTTCCATGGTTTCCTAATGCAGTAGGAAACAAAACTCGGTGGCCTTGAGTACCATACTTGGAACGTGTGAATAGTTGGTTCTTCTGTGTAATGCAGTGAACTATAGATATGACATCCCTATGGATGTGCCCCTAGTGGATGAGCACTAGTGGGTGTATCAGATCCTTTGTTATATATTGTTCAAGAGTTAGACTTGCATGTAACCCTAATTTTAATGTAAAGGGTACAGGTCGACCCTACCTCAATGTGATTAATAATAAATATAAAAGATAATTAATATGGATAATATTAATTATTATAATTATAATTATAATATGACTTAGAGAGGTCGGCCCTGTTGAGACAATAAACACTTCAGTTGATAGGACAAGTCTAATACAAGTAAAGGGAAATTCCCCATTGTGGAATCATATCTTTCTTGTGTGTTTGGAAATTTCAGCAAGTACACTTCTTTGGAAAAAGGGCGCACCCCTCTTGGGCGCTAGATTTTTAGGGTTTGAAGCACCCTCTTGTGTGCTAGGTCTTTCATGGTGGTGAAGGTATTTCTCTTTAAGAATATAGCAAAGGGTTTGGCTGGATTTTCTTCCCTTGTTGAGAAGGGTTTCCCAGGATACTTCTTATGTTCTTGTGCATGGTGTTTCTTCTTGTGATCTTGGTTGTTGCAACATTATTGTCTATGGTTGCTCCAATAGGCCAAGATTCATTACAAATGTTTATGGCCCCACTACTTAGAAGGACAAGCTAACCTTCATTCATAATTTGGAATAGCTTCCCACCCTCACCAATGATTGTATATGGATACTAGGTGGTGATTTCAATATGATCTGCAACCTAGAAGAGAAAAGAGGAGGGATATGTATACTCGAGGCGGAAAGTAGGCACTTTCAATCCTTAATTGATAAGCTTTATCTCATTGACCTTGAAACCAAAAAAGGCCTATTTACCTAGTCGAACAAGTGCTCAGGGTCCAAATAGGTCATGTGCCATCTAGACCACTTCCTAATTTCATAATCCCTCTTGATGGATGGACTCTCGCTGGAAGCTAATATCCTAGACACCTACGGATCTAATCATTGGCCCATTCAACTCTGGTTGGATATCCTTGGCTCTCCAGGATGCAAGCCTTTCAGATTCGAGCGTTTATGGATCAATCATTCAGAATTCCAAACCATGGCCCCCATTTGGTTGTAGGAAGCGACCATCCCTGATGGTTCCAAAATGTATCAGTTTCAGCAAAGACTAAAAAACTTTAAACAATGCCTCAAGCTTTGGAACAAACAAAAATTTGGTAATATTTTCAAAGCCCAAAGGAATTTGAATGATCGAATGAGGCTACTTCAGATCCAAATCAAGAATCAAAGCCTCACATAGCAACTCAAAGAGCAGGAAGCATTAATCTAACAAAAGTTGGATGAAAGGCATTCACAAGAGGAGACCCTGTGGAGGAAAAAATCCAAGATACAATGGCTTCAAGAGGGGTAATGAAACACCAAGTTCTTCCACAGATCGAAAATCTAGCGTAGACATATCAACCGCATATCACATCTTGTCACGGAGCAAGGTCAAATGATCCAAACTCATGAAGACCTTGAGCAGGAACTGGTGTCCTATTATCAAGATCCGTTATCCGAACCCCCAGGAGACCGATCTCCAGCCATTGAAAAAATCACTCAGCACATTCCCGTCAACATAAATCAGGAACCTAATTCTTTTTTGAGGCCAATCACAATTGAAGAAGTAAACCTGGCTCTTCAAGACACTCAGGAAGGAAAAGCTCCTAGTCCCAACGACTTCAAAGTGGATTTGTTTCACTACTATTGGCACATGATTCGGGAGGAAGTATGGGAAATCATTGAAGACTCTCAAATTTCTGGTTAGGCTCTCCCTGCACTCAATGCAACCTTCCTTAACCTTATCCCAAAAGAAGAGCGAGTTACTCGCCCTAAATAGTTCAGGCCAATTTCTATCTGCAGTGTAATCTATAAGCTTTTAACGAAGGTGATTGCCCGACACCTTAAACCCCTCCTTCCCTTCATCATTTCTCCCGAGCAGTTAGGATATGTTGAAGGTATGAAAATTCTTAATATCGTCATCCTCACTCATGAAGTTATCCACTCTCTTCAAAGTACCGGTACTCCATGTATGTTATTAAGGTTAGATCTCTCTAAATCTTTTGACAAAATAAGTTGGGCTTACATGAAATATGTTCTTCTTGCTTTTGGTTTTGCACCTGCCTCAGTAGATTGGATCCTCAACCTCACTTCCTCTGTTTTCTTCTCTATCCTAATCAATGGTGTTCCCTCCCGCCCCTTCTCACCCACTCATGGCATATGGTAAGGGGATCCCATGTCCTCCTTCCTTTTCATCATCATGGCAGAAGGTCTAAGACGCTTCATCAAAGCGTCCATTGTTGACAGGTATTTAGCAGGGATACCCCTACATGACATTGATCCTCCAGTCTTCCACAGCCATTTTGTTGATGATACCTTAATGTTGGGTTCCCCAATGGTTTGAGAAGCACATCGGATCCTCTATATCCTTCAAACCTTTTGTGACGCTTTAGGAAGGGACATCAATCAAGACAAACCTTAGATCTTGTTTTTTAACACTTTGCTCC
>JASDQU011379405.1:12168-23839 GCA_032191745.1 Picea mariana | reverse complement strand
AGGACAAAATTTATGCGCTGTTCAGTACGCAATCAAAAGAAATGTTGAAATGTTGCTGTTGAGAAGTTTTATGTGCAGGCCGGCCATGGCGACAGGATTCAATTCTCCCTCTGCAAGTGTTCGTATGAGTACTTCTTCCGATGTCCGGGTTAAGCCAAAATTGAGGGGAGTGGTGTTCGACATGGATGGAACCCTGACCGTCCCAGTTATAGACTTTGCTCTAATGAAGCGCATGGTTCTGGGAGACGATCACGCCGACATTAAGTCTGGAAATACTTCACGCATCGACATACTTCACCAGATTGAGCAGTGGAGCCCCGACAGACAGCAGAAGGCCTACACCATTATCACTGACTTCGAGCGCCAGGCCCATGAGCGACTCCAGATAATGCCGGGTCTGTGTTTATTTGAACTCCTAGCTGTTTTCCTTTATGGGGTTTAGTTAGGGTTTCATCGCTTTTAATTTTGATAATATGAAAACTCCAATGATCAATGTCTATGGCAAACTTCCTTCCGGTAGGCTGTTAGCTTCAGCGACATCATACTGGAATTTTGTCTGATACATCAATCTCCGACACATATTTGGCAAAGATTTAACTTGTTACTATCAGAATATACATTATAGCAAGTTGGGAAGTTTTTGTTTGGTAAGTTTAGTGGAAACTTTCTGTCCAAAATTTCATATTTGGCAAAGATTTAACTTGTTACTATCAGAATATACATTATAGCAAGTTGGGAAGTTTTTGTTTGGTAAGTTTACTGGAAACTTTCTGTCCAAAATTTCAAGAAGAAAGTACTCTTATCAGATAGAAATTGACACATGGCTAAAAAGATCAGATATAAATTGACACATGGCTGAAAAGAGACTTGAGTAGAAGAATCCATTGATTCCTTGCCCTGTTCTGTGTTCCAATGCGGAAGGAAGTTGAAGAGTATATCCAGAGTTAGCCTAACCTTTGGGCTGATGAGCTTTACCAACTAACAATAACCTAATCATAATGCCACCAAAATAATGAAGTCATAGAAATGTTCATTTCAGGCTGGTTTCCCCCGAAGGAAAAGGCGGCACATGAATGCGAAGGCGGGAAATAAATATGAAGGGAAAGACAAAGGCGAAGACAGGACTCCGCCTTACATGTAAATGCAAAGGCAGCTATCTAGTTCTCTTGTATCTCACATAAAAGTGTGGATTCAGCATCCAAATATGTTGTTGCCTTTGAAAATATTATTTTCCCTGCGGAAAATGGTCCTCAAGGCACGCAAAGGTAGATAAAACAAATGCTGAATTTGCTGTGTGAGCCTGTTGGTGGCCCATCGTCCCCACTTCATAAATTCACTAACCCTGATTGATCAATAGGCTGCTAAGAGGAAATTGAAGTTACCAAAACTAGACCAATAATTTGCGCCTCAAACTTCAAGACTCAAAAGATGAATTTTGCTAGAGAACAAGCTCTTTTGGGCTCTAGTGAAATTCTTTTTCTTCCTTAGACTCTTGAAATACATAGCAACAAGTTTCTAGAACAAGACTCCTGAAGTGCTAGCACTTTAGGGCTTTAGAAGCCTATTCTAGACAAGATTCTCTTAACAATTTAATAAGTGGAGTGATCTAGAGAGAGGAGGAAACACCTTATGCTCCTCTCCTAGGGTTTCAAGCAAGCAATCTCATAACCTTCAATATGAACTAGTAAAATTTACCATAAACATCCAATGCATAAAATGAAAATTGCAGATTTTACTTACTTCACCAAGAATATTCAAGCACAAACCCTAGTTGCAGATTTTTCCGCCAAGAATAAGCCAAGAGACATCCAAAAACAACTCCTCCAAGCCTAGCGCATGAGTAAAAGAGTCCAAGTATGCTAAAGAGGGCGAAAATTTCAGATCCTATCCTCTTGTGTGGGGAAGAGTTATTATCAAATGAAAGGCAAGGTCTCTTTATTTATAAGAGACCTTGCAACTTAAAATTTTAAAATGTCAATGTAAAAATAGGGGGGCTGACCTCAAAATTGCCCTTATATAGTCTCAAAAATTAAATTTTGCACAAGATAAACACTGGAAAGGATGACGTCATCCCCTTTTAGGGTGACATTGAGCTCCAAAGAAGGATGTCATGGTTTCTCTTGCAAAGTGTTGGGCCTCCAAAGGCCATAGACTATGCCACATGTGCTAAAGTATCTTGCCATAGCTTTCTTCCATCAAGGTGTTTGTAATGTCCCCACTTTGGGACATCAGGATATTACAGGGTGTTATGATGACCAGAGTAGCCAGATGGAGATTATAGCGAGTACAAGAGCTATTGAGAGGTATTTTGGGGTCCGACTTGCATCGCTCATCCCATTTCATCATTATGATCCATTCCGCACAGATTGGCTTTGGTTCCGTTGCATTCNTAAATATGAAGGGAAAGACAAAGGCGAAGACAGGACTCCGCCTTACATGTAAATGCAAAGGCAGCTATCTAGTTCTCTTGTATCTCACATAAAAGTGCGGATTCAGCATCCAAATATGTTGTTGCCTTTGAAAATATTATTTTCCCTGCGGAAAATGGTCCTCAAGGCACGCAAAGGTAGATAAAACAAATGCTGAATTTGCTGTGTGAACCTGTTGGTGGCCCATCGTCCCCACTTCATAAATTCACTAACCCTGATTGATCAATAGGCTGCTAAGAGGAAATTGAAGTTACCAAAACTAGACCAATAATCTGCGCCAAACTTCAAGACTCAAAAGATGAATTTTGCTAGAGAACAAGCTCTTTTGGGCTCTAGTGAAATTCTTCTTCTTCCTTAGACTCATGAAATACATAGCAACAAGTTTCTAGAACAAGACTCCTGAAGTGCTAGCACATTAGGGCTTTATAAGCCTATTCTAGACAAGATTCTCTTAACAATTTAATAAGTGGAGTGATCTAGAGAGAGGAGGAAACACCTTATGCTCCTCTCCTAGGGTTTCAAGCAAGCAATCTCATAACCTTCAATATGAACTAGTAAAATTTACCATAAACATCCAATGCATGAAATGAAAATTGCAGATTTTACTTACTTCACCAAGAATAATCAAGCACAAACCCTAGTTGCAGATTTTTCCGTCAAGAATAAGCCAAGAGACATCCAAAAACAACTCCTCCAAGCCTAGCGCATGAGTAAAAGAGTCCAAGTATGCCAAAGAGGGCGAAAATTTCAGATCCTATCCTCTTGTGTGGGGAAGAGTTATTATCAAATGAAAGGCAAGGTCTCTTTATTTATAAGAGACCTTGCAACTTAAAATTTTAAAATGTCAATGTAAAAATAGGGGGGCTGACCTCAAAATTGCCCTTATAAAGTCCCAAAAATTAAATTTTGCACAAGATAAACACTGGAAAGGATGATGTCATCCCCTTTTAGGGTGACATTGAGCTCCAAAGCAGGATGTCATGGTTTCTCTTGCAAAGTGTTGGGCCTCCAAAGGCCATAGACTATGCCACATGTGCTAAAGTATCCTGCCATAGCTTTCTTCCATCAAGGTGTTTGTAATGTCCCCACTTTGGGACATTAGGATATTACAGGGTGTTATGATGACCAGAGTAGCCAGATGGAGATTATAGCGAGTACAGGAGCTATTGAGAGGTATTTTGGGGTCCGACTTGCATCGCTCATCCCATTTCATCATTATGATCCATTCCGCACAGATTGACTTTGGTTCCGTTGCATTTCGACGATTTCCATGATTTTGAGTATTTTGAGCTATAAGTCAATTAAATTCATTGAAGAGGTCTTTTTGGGCACAATACTTGGAGGAAAATCTCAGTGTAATAGCTCATTGGAATCAGGAGAAGCAACACTGCAGGATAGGATGGTGAGAAGTGACTTTCGGTGGCCAGGGAAGCCACAAGTAGAGATAAGATGCTTTTCAAAGGTAAAAAGGTTAATTAATTAATTAAAGTGATTTAATTAATTAATTAATAATTAATAAAGTAAAAGTCACTTTGGAGGGACAAGGTGAGCAAGAAGTATAAAGAAGAGGCAAGGGATTCTATTCTCTCATTCATGTATGATTATCTTTTGATATCTGACTTCTAGCTAGTGATCCCATACCTTGGGGGTTTTGAGGGTTTTGACTTAACAAGCCCTAGAGGACGATTCGGTGGTGAAAGATTCCACCTAGCTTGTCCCAAGCTTGGTCTCGGGGATGCAATACTCTCCCACACCATTCTAGTTCAAATCTACTCAGTGCAGGAGGGTTCTACACCAGCCACAGGCACAGGAAGAAAGAGAGGGTGCACCATTGGGGGTTTCCAGCAAGGGGGGCACACCATTCATTGAAGGAAGGTTCGATCTAGCCAAGGAGAGGGGATTTTGGAGATCTGAGCATCTGGGTTCTTCTTGCAAGTCTTCACCATCATTTCTGGTGTTTTTTGAGAGAGTTCTATGATACAAATGATTTCCTAGAGCATTGGGACGAATTGGAGAGAAGGAGGGCATTTCTGAGATTCAGATCTATTCAGTTTGGAGGGGTTATACTTCAGATCTGACCCTGAGACTTCACCTAGTGGCTTGCAGTGTCCCGATCTATCTTTCTAGCAAGTTTTAGGGCATTTGGAGGCCTCCTTCATCAGGGTCGAAATTGTAGGGTTTGACAGTTTTCAAGAGGGTGCAACTCCATTGGAGGATTCAACATTTGGAGGAGCTTCCCTTGGTATTTCGATCTAAGATTTCAGGAGGGGATTCTACTCATCCCAATCTATAGTTCGGCATCTTCTGCGGAGTATTTGGAGGTCTTTGACAGTAGGGCCGAATTATTAAGGGTCTTCAGTGTTCCAGCAGGGCGTAACAACATCCAGTTTGAGGTTTGGCACTTCATACGACCCAGATCTCTCTTGTATTGGTCTTCATTGTATATTCAACCTTTGGAGGCTTGTTTTGTCTTATCGGGAGCATTTTGTAGCAACTCATATATTATCTCTTGGAGCCATTTGATGTTATTCTAGATCTGCATCCACTTTGTATCAGGTTCTTGCTTTTCATAATAATAAAGGTCAGATCTTTGCTATTGGTTCCATATCTGGTGTATATTGTATTTCCTTTGATTATATCTTCAGATCTATGTGTGATAATTGAATACAAACCCTAAGGTCGAATTTAAGAGGTCAACCTGCAAGTAAACACTCGAACATAAGTAAATCAACAAAGTGTTTGACGAAATGCTACAACCAGAAAAAGTTAAAAAACGCATGAAAAACGTGATGTTCCTGGCATCTTGGCTTGGAAACATTACAGTGTTGTTGAAATATTATAACTTCGAAGAATATTCTAATTATATTTAAGTTATTATCTTATAGATCAAATCCCCTTTTGTGGATTGATCATGTCGGGTCTTGTATAAGACCAAACCCCCTTTTGTGGATTGGTCAAACCATAGTTATATGGTGGTGTTTGTAAAGTCAGCCCCTAGGATTTGATAAAGTGGTTTTAACCACTATTGGGATTTAATAGAGTACCACAAAATGTTGTTGTTGCACCTGCCTCATTTTGTTGCCATATGATGATGATGTTGTTGTCTCAGCCTTGTGCTGATGATGTTGTTGTCTCAGCCTCCTGCTGATGATGTTGTTGTCTCAGCCTCGTGCTAATGATGTTGTTGTCTCAGCCTTGTGCTGATGATGTTGTTGTCTCAGCCTCGTGGTGATGATCTTGTTATCTCAGCTTCGTGCTGCTGATGTTGTTGTCTTAGTCTCGTGCTGATGATGTTGTTGTCTCAGCCGTGTGTTGTTGATGATGTTGTTCCAAGCCTCGTGCTGTTGATGATGTTGTTCCGGCCTTGTGTTGTTGATGATGTTGTACCAGCCTTGGGTTGGTGAGATTATTGTTCTAAGCTTCATGCTATTGATGTTGATGTTTTCAGCTTCATGCTGATGAACGACGATGATGATGCTACTCCAGCTCCATGCTGTGAACGATGATGATGATGCTATTCTAGCTCCTTGCTGTGAACGATGATGATATTGATGATGAGAAAAACTTCCTATGATTTGGAGATATGCCAGTGAGTGTTCCATATGCTGATGATGTTGTATTGGGTTATGTTGGTAGAATACTCTTCTCGTTAAGGGGGAGTGTTGAAATATTGTAACTTTGAAGAATATTCTAATTATATTTAAGTTATTATCTTATAGATCAAATCCCCTTTTGTGGATTGATCATGTCGGGTCTTGTATAAGACCAAATCCCCTTTTGTGGATTGGTCAAACCATAGTTATATGGTGGTGTTTATAAAGTCGGCCCCTAGGATTTAATAAAGTGGTTTTAACTACTATTGGGAGAAGTCGGCCCTACTTGATGAAGAGACATAACCCTAGCGCCTCCTCAACTAGTATTTANTGTTGTTGCCCTCTCTCTCTCTCTCCTGATGATGTTGGTAGAATACTCTTCTCGTTAAGGGGGAGTGTTGAAATATTGTAACTTCGAAGAATATTCTAATTATATTTAAGTTATTATCTTATAGATCAAATCCCCTTTTGTGGATTGATCATGTCGGGTCTTGTATAAGACCAAATCCCCTTTTGTGGATTGGTCAAACCATAGTTATATGGTGGTGTTTATAAAGTCGGCCCCTAGGATTTAATAAAGTGGTTTTAACCACTATTGGGAGAAGTCGGCCCTACTTGATGAAGAGACATAACCCTAGCGCCTCCTCAACTAGTATTTATAAGTGAGGAGGGCGCCTCATTTGTTCACTCACTCACACTTCTAGTGCACATCTTTTGAAGATAGCTGCAGCTGCAAGAAGAAGGAGAGAGAGGCGCATGCTCAGTCCTAATCTTGTCTTGGTGGTTTTGTCTTAAGTCTTGGCATTGTATTGACAATCTATTATTGAGGAAGTTTTTGCTGGGTTTTCTCCCCCATGAGGGTTTCCTAGGATAAAATGTTGTGTACCTTGTGATTGTGTTTCTTTCAGTGATCCTACTTATGCTGTTATGCTCTAGTAAATTGAAAAGAACTTAATAACAACTCTAAATTTAATAGGTGTCACCATCAAACCCTAGCCCTCTCCAAGGTGACGTCATGACCTAGGTGGGTGACGTCCAAGCCTCCAAAGGCTAGCGTACAAGTGGAAAGAGGTGGGAGCTCATCCCCTAGTCATGCCATAGTGCCTCCAAAGGTAACGACTTCCTTCTTTAAGGTGCAAATGGTCATCACAAGGTTGCCCCAGACGTGGGGTCTGGCATCCATCCTTGGGCTCCAAAGCCATCATGAAGGTCTAAACAAAGTCATCTCCTCATGAATACCTGTCCACTAGGCAAAGTCTTGCAAAGACAAACAAATGTGCCCTCCAAGGGTCCATAAGTCACAAGAATCATGCTAAGTAAGCCACATCTAATAATGGAACCACCCAAACATGTGCATCGAACCCCCCTTTTCAAACTAAACAAATGCTCAAAGATCTTATACAATTTGTCAAATTTAGGTATGGGAGGGGTGTCAAGGCTTCCTATTGGGTCAGTCAATCCCCAAGTCAAAGGTGTTTCCCAAGGGAAACCTATCTAAGTCATGTGTGAGTATGAGGCAGAGTTGGGTAAGACTTCTGGGTATAGGGTTTCATGACATACAAGGGTTTGTAGTGTCTCATTTATGGTTGAGGGCTAGCCACATCCTTTTCCTCTTTTTGTTTTTAAAGCATATTTTTCCAAGCTCTTTATTAGCCATTTATTTTTTCTTGTGTTTCCAAGTTGAAGACAATAAGGGGCACTAAAAAGGAAATGCGTAGCCCACATACGGTCTACCTTGGTTTGCATGCTTTTCCAAGTTGAAGACAAGGCATTTTCTTCTAAGGACAAGGCAAACGATTTCATAACAACATCCTCATCTTCATTAGGAATCAGGTGCTCACACAGAACCTAGTAAAAATCCGCAAGGCGCTTCTTAGCAGCGATGACATTATTACCAATGTACTTAGGCAATCACTTGCTATACTTGTCAGGTAAAGCATGCAGGAACCCATTTATACCAGTCATGTTGAAGGGTTTATAGACAGTTTTTACCCACGACTTATCACCCATATTGACTATTGGTTGGTGAACTACACAAGGGTTTGGATTTATAGGAATGTTACTAAAGGAAGCTTGGGAAACCTCTCGCCTTCTTCGTTGATAAGCTTTTTTAGGGTCCAAGACTTTGGTAAAGGGTTTGGTTTGAACTTTGTGTTTGGTAACCTCTACTGGAACCTTCCTTTGATGGAGTCACCAGGTGAAAGAGAAATCTAAGGATATACTTGGATACAATTCACCAAAAGAAAGTTGAAGCTAAACTTCAGATAAACCAGGGAATGGAATTTCTCCTCGGTAACGACGCCGAAAGGTTATCTCTCGAATCCTCCCTAGAGGAAAAGTCTGACCTCTCCAAGGGGAAAACCCAAGGATACTGCAGGCAAGCTGCCCACTGTCACTTCGATAGCCTTGCCTCACACTTCTAGGTTTGGATGAATGGTTTCCTACCTATGGGGGGAATCCCTAAGTACAAGTATATCGTTTAAGTACATGTGAACAAAAGGGCTAGGATTTATTTTATGCAAGCGAAAAATGATCACAAGCGTATTTCTCCAAATGACAAATATTGTTCAAGTGTTTATCATGCATTTAATATTTCTTCAATGATCAATTAGACTCGAATGCTTGTGAAACAATAAATATTCTAGGCAAGACCCCAAAAAAAGGAAAAAAAAAGGTTTTAGTCAAGGGTGTGCCATATGCTACAACCCTCAGATATACCTGTAGGTTCGGACACCCACGGTACGAGAGAGTAATCTTCTCGAATGTTGTTTTCGGTGCACAGTAATAGTCTGGTGGTCGAATGGTTGGTTTCAGGATACCTAGGGGGACTTCCAATATACTCGACGGTACGTGGAAGTGAAACTCCGGGTTCATGTGTTGTCTAATGTAGTACTACTCGAGTGGGTTCCAACATGGGTTACCCAGACTTCCAACAGGGCGAGATACAATCTCTAGGCATCCCTCTGAATTCTCATGTATCCTTGCGTGTATTGATCCCAAACTGTAGTTTTAAATGCTCAGCGACAACTCCCTGTCGTTATTTATAGACGTTGGGTGCACGTCTCTAGCCTAGATTACTAAGGGTCTTGCCAATAATCATGATAACATTATCATTGCTTGCATTAAAACATAAAGTGCTTGATTCATAAAAAAATGATATTCAGATCAATGTACTTCCATTGTCCATGCATTATAAAATTTCACGCTTGAGATCCAATGCACCACTTGCAATTATTAATGATTTGGCATGATACAAGTTAGAAAATTTTCAAAGTAAAATTCAGATCCATCGCACACCTTTCAAATCATACTTTATTAACAAAGTACAAAAGTAATGTGTTTGAAATTCAATGAACTATATACCCCAATAAAGAAAGAGTGCATATGCAATTATATAATTATGACATTAAAGAAAGAGAAAGATTGAACTAGTCATTCTGTACTTGAGTTATTTCCAATTTTGTGAGAGCGTTTTAATTTTTGAGTCATTTATCACCAATAATCGATTTCAACCAATAAAAAAAATTRACATAATTATTCAACATGCGATTTGGTAAGTAAACATCATGCACCGTTTCATGAAATTAAATGTATATGTCAAAACTTTAAGGGATTACCAAATTATTGAAAGGGCCTGAATCAAGTGATTTAAAAAAATATTGAATCATAATAACTTAAAACCAAGCCATGGATAGATATGATCTACGAGCAGGAATATTACGCTAGGGTTTCATGTGCCAGTATATTATCAAACTGTTTCTTTATGCTTTCAATCGTGTGTACAGGTCACGATTTTCTTTGGGTCGAGGACATCAGGACAGAGGGCAATACAACAGGTCGAGGGTGTTTCGGATCAGGGAAATGGATCGGGGTTTCATTAAAAAAATCGTGCGAGGCTTTTATCAATAGGAAAATCGAGCTTCCGTTATGGGAAACGAGACTTAACTCAAGCAGAGGAAATGGATCGTGGTCCTTTTACTGTCGTTGGGTTTTAATAATAAATCCGATGTGAAATAGGAGATGCACAACCTTAGTCACACACAAAAACAAATCACTAGGAAAGCCACGATTTCAATGGGATGAGATTGAGGGGATTTTACTGTCAAATCTGATGGGAAAGAGGAAGTGTGCGACCTCCGTTACACAGAGATCGAATCGTTTCATACGATCTAAAATTTAATGGTGAAAACCATATTTGGTTTTGAGTGCTCGGTTTCTGGGTTATCTTTGTAATTGATTAACCAGAGACAAAGATATAACAACCAAATGAGACAACAACCAAACTTGCATCAAGTAGTTTTGAACAGATCAAATTGACTAAAGCACTGATTGACATCTCAGATCTGCACAAAATGGTATTTTCTAGGATTTGATCAGAYATAAACGAACTAGAAGATATTTGAACCCTAGCTCAAAAAAAAAAAGAATATCGACCARCGTTAGATTTTGTAAAGATCTCTAAGAAAAATTTGGTGAAAATTAAATTGAGATTAGATCTTAACAAAATGAACCATACAAAAYTAGATCTGAATCCCAGTGAGCGCCAACCCTGCAAAATATTYTGGAAGACTAATTAGCACAAATGAAAATCTGAATAAAAGATGAATMATTGAAKCTCAAAAAGTATTAAAAAAATTGACGGGAAAYARTTAACRAGATTCTTTTGTCGAGAAATTTTCAAGAAAGAGGGGCTTGCCATTGGGCCATGGGGTCAAGATGAATTGGGTTCTTTGCAATAAATTATGTGCTAGTGTTTTCCCTCACCATTGGTCGAGGGAAAAGCACTAGATCTGAGAGGCTGAGGATGATACCAAGGGGATTGAGTTGATCACAAGCAAACAATTGGATGCAAAGAAAACAATTTTGATCTAGTGAAGCAAAACTGTAAAGTCTATCCTTAGGCTAAATCCAAATTATAAAAGAAAAATTTGAAAGGAGGTCTAGATGTACCTCCTAGCTCTCTTGCACAAATCTAACTTGCATCACGCTCCACTTCAACAACATACATCAACACTCTCCATTAAGCTAATAAGAAAACCCTAGAACAAATGAACACATCTTTGGACCATAAGCTCTTCCTTTACTATTCTCCAAAAACTTTCAGCCAATTTACAAATGAGAGGCCCTCTTCTTTTATATATGAAGAGGAGGCTTGAAACCACTTACAAAACCATGGAAAGAATAAAAAACCATGGGAAAATGCTATTTTAAATGTGCTCTTACAAATAAAAATATGATTTTTCCATTTTTCATGGTGCACACCCTTTAGGAAAGGGTCAAAATGGACAAATAAGCCCAACATGCTACTTTTTTGATAAAATAAATTATGTGTCAAATCAAAATTCGCCCTTTCACTTAAGTTGTGAATTATGCATGTGCTCAATCAAATAGGAAAAGGGCGCTCCATGGATTAAATAATACTTCGATGTGTAATATCCACCAAAGACAATGGGTTTAGCCTCCTAGGATATCATTAATTTGTAGTTTCCAAGTGACAATTTCCTAGTAAGCAGGACAATTAGATTAATTTTGACACTTGCCTAAGTTTTACCTAGGGAAACATTATTAATTGTATTAAATAAGTCCATTCCTAGGGAAAACCCACATTTCCTAAGTTTTCAAGTGAGAGATAGACAATTAATGAAATTA
>JASDQU011379404.1:14115-24563 GCA_032191745.1 Picea mariana | reverse complement strand
AATTTGGTTTTCTCTAACACCTATATAATGTAAGTAGAAATGTTGGAAGGTCCTCCTTCCTCAATGGGAAATCCATTGTCTGTCCTTTATGCAAACATGCATTTCCTTGAAGCAATTCCATGCAATGTTCTATCTATAAGCACTTTTGTTTCCAATCGTTCCTTGATTGGTCGATGTATTCATGAAATATCAGTTCATGAATTCTTATGAGGGTTACAATCAATCTTTACTATCAGAGGTTCACACCTCCATCATTCAGGTTTTCCTTCTTGAATCATACCCTACTTGGGTACCCAAGGCATACATTTGTCTTTCAACGTTTCATACATAACATTTCAGAAGGGATTCTTACCCAATCCATTCATACCTTGTGCCACATAGGCATGAACATTTTTATACCTATTTTGGTTGTTAGCACCCTCTCTGATATTATCCCATCAGTGGTGCTCCATGGGGACTTTTAAAGTCACTTCAACAATCTTTCAGTAAGAACCTTCTCATAGTCATCCTCTAATTGAGGTAGTTTATTATTGGCAACTGTCTTTCTAGACAATTCCAATCTATTTCTTTGTACACATGACATACAACATAAACACATTAGTCGTCATGTAAATTAAAAATGCAAGTACCATAGCATTTAAATTAATAAAACATTTTTAGACATGTCCTAGCACATCTGTATGCACTTCATCACATTATCCTTAATGTTTTCATGAGTGCAATACCGAGAGTTCTCAACTATTTCTGTAGTAATATAACACTCATCACTATGGTGTCAAAACATTTACTTTCATCAGCATACTAGCTTTCTCATCCTAGAGAAAAACATAATACACATCACGAAAATAATTGAGGGCTCTCCCCTTCTTCAAAATCTTTCTACATCGCCTGGGACTTTTCAACCCAACTGAGTTATTTCTAAGGCCTCACTATCTTTTCTTTGCTTTTGCAATTTACTCCCTGTTCGGATCTTCCTGCTCTTTTCATTGAGCCGCCTTGGTTACGCCTCACCCTAACCATTTTTTTGGAATACAGCAGCATGCTTTAACATCAAACTTTTTTTGTTTGTTCATAATGGATCATGAACCTATGCATCCTGCACATTACCATTCGGTTATCAGAATGGTCAATAATCATTTATTATTCTTCTATTCATTACATGATGTTTTTCAAAATGTAATCCAGGATTCAAGTATATATATATAAGCTTGTGGCTCACTGCTTAATTCTCATCGGTCATTAAGGTTGTGACCTCGTTTTCCTGACAGAGTCTTCACACAGTTCCTCCACAGGGAACTCCTTCTGCATGCAACTTCCTTATTTCATACCCATCACTATTTGTGATGGCCTCAACCTTGGGTTAGCTTCAGCAGTTTACCAAATATCCCATAAGGAATATAAACATGCATCTTTGTCATGTACCCAAATTATGTATCCATACATATTCTGGTTTTGTTAACTTACATCCATGATGTACTTAACCATATTCATAATCCTAAACCTGCATGTAGCAGTCATAGGTATGTTTCGCAGCCCACCTACATCTCTACTTTTAAGATCAGTCAACTCAGGATTGTTCACAATCCTTCTCATGTGATTCTCAAAGGCATAATCATTTGCCTCTTATTATGACAACATAGCATCTTTGCTCATTTACCCTTTTTATCTAATTATATTAGTATTTCCTGAGGAAAGGGAATACATTCCCCCTCGAGCTATTATTTGGAAGAGAACTTTCATGACTCTTCAGAATGGAGTCAACCATGCATCCATAATATTCATTTATTCTGGACAAGAGCAATTCTTGCTTTATATTTCACTCATTAGGGCAACCATATTGTATCTTATAACTATATTCTTACATCATACATGTGCATCACTTGCACGTTTAATATCATTCATACCGAACTGGTATTAATATCATACTTCATATTAGGAAGCTCCACAATGCATTAAACCCATGCACTCAAGCATAATTAAACACAGATAAGTATTCATCATGCTAGCTTATTGCTTGCACTTTTTCCATGTCATTCACACACGTGGACAGATCAGGCTTCTATATCCTTTTCCCAAGGATCTTCCAATCATCCTTATGATCATGTATACATATTCGTGTATAAGTAGGTGCATCTCTTGCACCTTTTTACCTCATGCATTCGCTTGATAGTTTAATTTCATCATTAATGTCCTTTAGTTTGATATTTCAGTCACTTACAAGACTAATCTCACAGTGATATCTCGTATTGATGTTGCCTTCTCTTATGACAATAACCAACCAGGGTCACTTTCCTCTTTATGCGAGAACCTCTAGCAAGAAAACATTCTTGCATCAACGTCCATAGGGTTTTTCCCATCTCACTTTTCTCTGGTCACGATGAGTTATATACTCCGATTTTAATTTAAAGCAGTAACTATAACTGCCAAGGATCCTACCTGATCCTATCAGATTCCTTTAAGCCCACAAAGGTATTAACCATTATATAATCCACCATCATCAGTGCCCGAAGTTCCAACTGCCCATGCTTAGAAGCACTGTTACGAACACTAGGTCATCAGTCCTTCGGGCTTCAGCTGCCCTTGACAGAACCCTGCCACCTTAATCTATCCACATTCAAGTCTTATTATAAATGTTAATTAGCATATCCCTACTACAGTAAGAGTAGTTATCACTTTGACAAAGGGATAATAAAATTCTTTTGTTGAAATTCAACAAGAATTCCCAAAATCACAGGTTCAATCTGCAGTCCTTCTCCTCAAGGAGTAAATGCAGATAACAATACCTCCTTACGTGACTCGTACATGAGCCCAAGCAAGCCAAGTGTTGTAACCATGCTCTGATACCAATTTGTAACACACCCACGACGAGGCATAAAAATTTTCACTTTTCTTAAAGGAAAGATTCTCCATCCATGGTTTCTAATTTGGAAGGTTGGGGAACCAGTTCGACCTCTCAGTCAAGGATCTTCGATTCTAGAGACAAAGGACTCTCTGAGACCTTTATGGTCTCGTTCTGTAATTAGACGCAGACCCTTTCGAATTCCTAGTGCAAGTCTAAAGATACCCGCGACCCTCCTCTTTGCACCTACAAATTCTCAGAGTCTAGGCGCTAGCTCCTTTTCTAATAAGCCCCTTCCTTGATATGGCCTTGGGCGATGGCCTTATGTAACCATGCGATTGTGGGCGCGGCCAAGGGTGGTATGAAACCAAACTACATTTTGCCCCACAATTCACCTTGAGCCTCCACATGTACTTTCTCCAAAACCGTGATCTGGATTGTGGCCCGCCCTCAAATTTTTAAAGTTCACGCACCTTCGGTCCCTGCAATGCTATGGGACCATCGATCTCATGACCTTGACGATGATTCTGAACTTGATGGCTCAGATCTATCCTTTCTGAATCTACAGATCAGATCTAACCTTTCTAAATCAACGACTGTGATTTATTTTGTGATTCGGGTTTTAGGAGTTTCAGCTCTCAACCCTTACCTTCTCCCATAGTGACAGATCTCCTGCCACACATCCTCTTTAATCAACGGCGTTGATCGCTTCACGATTCCGGACTTTGGGAATCTCAAGTCTCAACTTTTAATTGCCCTTGAAGTATGCAGATTTATGTCGCGTGTCCACTTGAATTGGACGATCGAGGCTTACTTCAGGTGTTTACCCGAAATCCACAGATTCATGCCATGTCCCTCTTAATCTGGTGGCTATGAGTTACTTTGGGACTTTACCCGGAGTCCATAGATTTGCGCCATGTCTCTTCTGGATCAAACAGTCCAGATTCACTTCGGATCTTCGGAGTTCGACAGTCTCAATTCTTAGCTGAAACCCCAGTGTGATTCACCCGGAGACACCAATCTATCGACACGTACCCCTCCTAGCGGTCAATAGCCATGATCCACTTTGGGTCTTTAGTGCTTTTCAACCAAGACCAGATAAACGGCCTTCAGCCCCCTTCTCAATCAATGGTTGAGATTCCACTTCGGGACTCAGGCGCTCTCACCCTCTACTTTCCTCGGGAGTGTTAGATATGGCGCCATGCGTCCACCTTAAATCAACGACTTTCGTCCCCTTCAGGACTTCGGCGTTCGGACATATCAAACTTCAAATCCTCCTTGCTTCGTTTGCTTTAGAACGTTCTATCTAGAGTTTGTGATCTGATGACATGTATCCTCCTTCAAATCAACAACTCCCAGCTGCTTCGATTGTTTGGGCTTCGGCAATTTCAAACCCTTATCCATCGCGTTCTCCCTGAGTGTTTTCACCCGGAGTTTGCGATCAGTCACCACGTGCCCTCTGGATCTGACGGTCCAGATTCTCTTCGGGTCTTCAATTTTCTTTAATCTGAGGACAACAGATCTCTACCGCGTGTCCCTTTCGATCTAAGGATTGAGATTCACTTCGACTCTCCGGTCTTCGGGAGTTTCAACTCTTGATTGAAACTCTCAAACTAATTTCTCTGAAGTGATTGATCTACTGACAAGTGTCTCCTGCCGATCAATGGTCAGGATCTACTTCGGGTCTTCGGTGATTCCGCTCTCTCCTTGACCAGAAACTCTCGCTCAGGAGTTGTAAATATTGCGCCACTTGTCCCTCTTGGCGATGAATGATCCCAATTCACTTCAGGACTTCAGGACCTTGGCCAGTCAACCCTCTCATGCACAAAAATATTAAAACTCATGCACTTTACCTTAGATCGGGCGACTAACATCCCTTTGTGGTCAGATCTGATGGTTAGGATCTGTTCCTTCCCAGCGCTTCTCCTCTGCTTCCCTGGACGTCGATCTAATGATCTAGGCTTCTCCCCGCAACTGATCTGATGGCTGTTGTCACTCCTCCTCCTAAGATTTTGACTTCTTTCGACTTGGAAGAGTTTGGAGATGTTCAAAGGCCTTAGCCTTCATTACTCCTGCTAGTCTAGCTATTTTGGGTCTCGTCTTTGATCTTGAAAATGTTATCTCGTCTGAGCTTTTCGATTCTCTAAGACCGATGGTACCGAGGGACTCCGTTACTATACGAATTTCCAAAAGGGCTCACGACCACCCATCTCGCAACTATTCAGGGTCTGGCGGTCATGATCCGACCAATACCGAGGTGTCTGTCGATCGATGGTTCACAACAATTGCGGGGTCCCAACGTGAGTTCTCTTTATCAGAGAGCTCAACCTCTGCAATCTGGAAGTACTCGCCCAACCTGGTCGAACCAGAGTCGTTGATCTTCCAGCCCGACGAGATCAACGACAATGGTGAATTGTGGGACGCAAACTAGCGCGTCTGCTACTTTCGCCTTCGCGCTCTGCAATGATTCCCCACCCTCGATCTTCATTCATAGATCGATTGTTCATAGTGATTGGAGGGTCCCACCTCTGCAATCTGGGAAGTGCTCTCTCGACTCTAGTCTAATGCTAGTCGTTGATCTTCCATCCCTAACGAGATCAACGACTTGGGTTGATTGCGGGTCGTGAACTAGCAGATCCGCTAAATTCACCTTTGCACTCCGCAATGATTCCCAACCGTTGATTAAATTGAGCGGTTGTTGTTTGATTCGGTAAATCCAGTGAGTATTTGAGTCGATCTAACAACCGAGATGGCCTCTCCTCCCATTAAACGGATCACATCCATCTCCGCTATCAGATTCTTAAGTCATGGGTAGTTTTGGTAACTTGACTATCGTCTACCTCCTGGATCTGACGGTCAGGACGGTTCCCAGGCATCCTCAGATCTAAGGCTCAAAGTTAACTTTGGGACTTTGGGGATTTTACCTCCCTTACGACGAACTCGCTCAATTCGCCGAAATCACGAAGTCCGAATAACTCCAGGGTTAACTCCCATGCTCTTTCCCATACCCAATGGTCACAACAGACCGTAGCTTCTTCCGAACATATTTCTCTGTTCGTCTTCCAAACAAGGGACCTTCACTTTCGATACTTCAACCTTGTTGTTCTTCCTAAGCTTCGTTAGCTATGAAAGGCTTAAGAGCTTTGCTCTCTTTCTCTTGAACTTAATGCTTGGAAGAATCCTTCCGTGCACCCCTTACACTGATTCTTCAACTCTAGAACTTAAGTGGTTCTCGGTCTATGCCTGCGTTGCAGAGAGCTTGTGCATACATGCACTATCTCTCCTGAGATTTAACCGACTCCCTCCTTCAAGGGACTCATAATGACTAGGAGTGTCGACATGCGTACATGAAATTGTGCCCAAGGTCGACGAACTCATAGTTCGTGGATCTAGCTTAAAACACCATAGGTCGCAAGCATTTACAAATACAAAACATGTCTAATCCATACTTGCTTAAATACACAATTTAAACGAGAATAAAGAGATACAATATAACCATTAAGCAAACATACACATCCCTAGGTCCTTCACAATATATCCCTTTTCATTACATAATTACAACTTAATTTCACAGGGTATGAGAATACTTATTTATTACAAGTTGCATCCAACCAACTGACTGTGGGTGTGCGCCTTTCCACCCAACCATAGGCTCAGAGGCATTCATTCTTAGCACTCTGGCCACCCCCGTTCCAAGCCATGATATCACTAGGGAATTTATGCCATCTCTTAGAGAAACTCTCTCTGTCACAGCGACCCTGTGAGATTTATCAGATGCTTCATCAACATCAAGCTCGTGTTCAGGTCCTTCAAGCCATGTTCTTAGCACTTCCTTTGGGTTCGCACATCTCCCTTACGAGCTTGTGCTCTCATCCCTATGTCTCCTCTCTTGCTATGTCTCTGTATGTATCTTATCTTCCCTCCTATGGAAGGTTGCTGACCTGTCCTGTTCCTTTTGTCGGAAGGAAGCTCAGGTCTGCAGGTCTCTGTGGTACTTCGAGCTGACATCCTGCAATTAGACCATGCTTCCATTCATGGGGGTGGTTGATAATTCAACCATTGTTCCTTTCTTCATTAACTGATTTCTTTCCTCTAGATATATCATGGTTCGTACTTCAAGGCTTCACCCCCCAATAGTCAGTTATGGGCAGTTTAACAATAATACATTTACATTGTCCACATGCCTTAGCATGGTAATCCTATTTTATGCTTAATTAAAAGATGGGGGAAACAGGGGTGTTATAATTCCCTCCACCTTAAAGGAACATCGTCCTCAATGTTTTTTCTCAAAAACACATGCCATGCCTTTCTCATTCAGTTGTTTCATAAATCTTGATCCTTCTTCCTCGGTCATGTCCTTTTTCAAACCTTAAATCTTGGTCACCTGCTTTCAATAATTCTTGGACAACATGCATGTTAATCATAGTCTTATGCAAAAACATTGCATAAAATTTCTAGGAAAATTTCATAATCTTAGCACAATAATTATCTGCGAACTTTGTGGATTCGTATCCATGTGGTTGTTTTGTTATCTAGGCTCATTGTTTTTCCTTGACATGCCCATTGGGTGCATGATCCCCATCAATAGTTTACAAGAACTATCAAGGTTTCGTCTTCCTTGCAATCACTCACCCTCCAGGCCCATACTCGGGCATCCCCTTCTCTGTTATACAGTCCCTCGTGTGATCTATCTTGCCTTGCCAATGTTTTCTCGCACAGGAAGAACTACCCATCGTGTGCATGATCCTAATCAATAGTTTACAAGAACTATTAAGGTCTCCTCTTCCTTGCAATCACTCACCCTCCAGGCCCAGGCTCATGCATCCCCTTCACTGCTATACAGTCCATCGGGTGATCCATCTTTCCTTGCCAAGGTTTTCCTGCACATGAAGAATTCCAGAGACTATATCGAGTCTTATATTCGAGGCGTCCCTTAGACTTTCTCTGTCAAGGCATCCCTCTGTCTTGTGTTACCTCAACACAACATATTCTAGGCGATCATGGCTTACCACGAGGTTCTCATGGCTTAGCAGTAGCCATTTTTCATGCTTTTACAGTTTGACAGCCTTTTGACTCAGCTAAAGTTAGGGACGAAGGTTACTCTCTTTATCATGGCACATAAATAGTTAGGGATGGAGGTTACTCTCCTTCTCCCGACTCAATCATAGATAGGGACGAAGGTTACTCTCCTTCTCCCAAGTCAGTCTCTATTTCATGCAATCAGATTATACTCTTTCTCACAGTTCTCCCTCAAACCTGAGAGCTCAGTTTCTTGTCTCTGCACTCTTCACATATCTTTCCCTTTCACCTATATCACAGGTATAAATAAATTCATGAGACATCACAAATTTTTAAATTCAAAAATTTTCTTGTAAATCTGTCATCCGCAGATTTCCAAATTCCACATTATGTTCTCATATTTGTTTCGTACGGGAACCAGATTCATAATTATGGGACTTTCCTTCCCATAGCAGTTTGGCTCAGCATGCAATTGGTCTTCCTTATGGGCTTACAACGCTGCCATATCCAAGACCCCTTTGCTTCCTACACTTTCAACTTCAATCAGCCAAACAAATTGTTAGTTTCCATGCATCCAAGGAATGGGACTCCATTTTCATGTTTATATAGATGTGATGAACTGTTAGTATTCATGGTTTTGAATATTCAAAACCATGCATACTAACAGTTCATCACATCTATATAAACATGAAAATGGAGTCCCATTCCTTGCATATGCCTCATTTCAACATACCAAACCTTTCAAAACATAATTCAACATTTCAAAGGATTTAACAAATGTGCTAATATTCATGGCCACGTTCATACCCAACGCACTCTTCCATTCATTTCAAGTTTGTCACACTTTATGACAGGTTCTTGGCCATGGTGTGTTGGAATTTAACGAACCTCTTCACCACATGGCTTATTCATTTTCTTTCATTCTTATAGTAGGACTATGCTTATGGCTACAGGATGATCACGATCCCAAATCAGTACAAATGAGACTCAAAAGTTTCACATGGATGCCTTTAAGCATTCTTCCTTTATTAATAACCAGGGTGCCAACACTCATGGCCACCCAAATTTGGTTTTCTCTTACACCTATACAATGTAAGTAGAAATGTTGGAAGGTCCTCCTTCCTCAATGGGAAATCCATTGTTTGTCCTTTATGCAAACATGGATTTCCTTGAAGCAATTCCATGCGAGGTTCTATCTATAAACACTTTTGTTTCCAATCATTCCTTGATTGGTCGATGTATTCATGACATATCAATTCATGAATTCTTCTAAGGGTTACAATCAATCTTTACTATCAGAGGTTCACACCTCCATCATTCAGTTTTTCCTTCTTGAATCATACCCTACTTGGGTACCCAAGGCATATATCTGCCTTTCAGTGTTTCATACATAACATTTAAGGCCGTAAAACATTTTAGAAGGGATTCTTACCCAATCCCTTCATACCTTGTGCCACATAGGCATGAACATTTTTATACCTGTTTTGGTTGTTAGCACCCCCTCTGATATTATCCCATCAGTGGTGCTCCATGGGGACTTTTAAAGTCTCTTCAACAATCTTTCAGTAAGAACCTTCTCATAGGCATCCTCTGATTAAGGTTGTTCATTATCGGCAATTGTCTTTCTCAACAGTTCCAATCTATTTCTTTCTACACATGACATACATCATAAACACATTAGTCATCATGTAAATTAAAAATGCAAGTACCATAGCATTTAAATTAATAAAACATTTTTAGACATGTCCTAGCATATATGTATGCACTTCATCACATTATCCTTAATGTTTTCATGAGTGCAATACCGACAGTTCTCAATTGTTTCTGCAGTAATACAATCCTCATCACTATGGTGTCAAAACATTTACTTTCATCAGCGTACTAGCTTTCTCATTCCAGAGAAAAACATAATACACATCAATAAAATAATTGAGGACTCTCCCCTTCTTCAAATTATTTCTACATTGCCTGGGACTTTTCAGCCCAACTGCGTTATTTCTAAGGCCTCACTGTCTTTTCTCTGCTTTTGCAATTTACTCCCTGTTGGGATCTTCTTGCTCTTTTCCTTGAGCCACCTTGGTTACGCCTCAACCTAACCTTTTTTTTGGAACACAACAACATGCTTTAATATCAAACTTTTTTTTTTGTTCATAATGGATCATGAACCTGTGCATCCTGCACATTACCATTCGGTTATCAGAATGGTCAATATTCATTTATTAGTATTCTATTCATTACATGATGTTTTTCAAAATGTAATCCAAGATTCTGGTATATATATATAAGCTTGTGGCTCACTGCTTATTCTCAGCAGTCATTAAGGTTGTGACCTCGTTTTCCTGACAGAGTCTTCACACGGTTCCTCCATTTGGAACTCCTTCTGCATGCAACTTCCTTATTTCATATCCATCACTATTTGTGATGGCCTCAACCTTGGGTTAGCTTCAGCAATTTACCAAATATCCCATAAGGAATATAAACATGCATCTTTGTCATGTACCCAAATTATGTATCCATACATATTCTGGTTTTGTTAACTTACATCCATGATGTACTTAACCATATTCATAATCCTAAACCCGCCTGTAGC
>JASDQU011379403.1:0-23737 GCA_032191745.1 Picea mariana | reverse complement strand
ACTGTCTCAATATCTTCTGCAAAGGAAAAGTATGTCACTACTACCTTAGCTTCTTGTCAAGTTGTGTGGCTAAGAAGAATATTGAAATATATGTCACATACAAAAAAGGATCCAACTCCTATTTTCTGTGACAATACTTCAGCAATATCTCTATCCAAAAATCACGTGTTTCACAAGAAAAGCAAACACATTGACACTCGCTTTCACTTCATCCACGAGCTAGTCAATAATGGTGATATTTCACTTCAAATCTGTGGTTCTTGAGATCATCTCGCAGATATCTTTACAAAGCCACTGGGAAAATCTGTTTTTGATTTTCAGAGACAACACTAGGGCATAATCAGTGTTGATGTTTGTAACTATTGAGTTTAAGACGGAGTGTTAAATATAAGGTAACCTCAACAAGTTGATTGTACACTACCAGCTGTCCTAGCCAACTATACTTTCTTTTCTTGATTTTCTTGAGCCTATTTAGCTCAGCTATTTTCCTTTTGCATAGTATCATCTTCATTAACTCTTCTCATTGTACTTTCTCCTTACATTATCAATATATTGAATACTATTCCTGCTCTATTCTTTCTCTCTGCATTTCTTGCTTCACAATTTATCAAGAACTACGTGGACTGGTTACCACGTCTCCACAGCACAGATCGATCCTCTCCATAGGTCGACTCATTTTTGTTGGACTCCCACTGTCTTCAAGTCTTCCACTTCCTCTGCTTGGTCCGAATTAGGGTTTTACCCTGATTTTAATTCAGAAATCGGGAGGAGTATCCTACGATTCCTCCACTGGTGGAATGCTTGATTTGTGTAATATTTGACCAAAAATGGGTACTCGCAGATCATATTGGAGGCTATGCATGAGTTCTACAAATGAAATTAGATAGGTCATGAGTCTGATTGGAGGCTAAGAGTAAGAAGATGTTATGTTCATCCATGTGGAGGAGACCGCAGACAGCGAGCAATCTTTCACTTTTAACCACACCAGGTTAAGAATGTACGTGTGCTCTTCCTACAATCACAATGGTCTACTCTGGGTGTGATGTGAGATACTACTTACAATAGAATTTGTTATTCATTGGTTTGGATTTGTTGGAGGTGGTTGAGACATTCTCTGAACCTCTCTATCAAGTTTAGAATAAGTTAAATCTAACCATGATTTTGTAAATGTATTTATATTCTGTGTATTCCTAATGAAAAGAAAGATTTTTTGTACATACTAATTTTCTTTTTATTTGGTATGAGAGTTGAGTGCTCTGGGCTCAACTCCCTCTAGGGAGTGCCCAGGAGAGTAGTATAGTTTGGAGTGATGAATTTTTCAGTTTTGTGTGAGACACTGCCCACGGTTGCTATAAGATGAAATTGTTATATGCTGCTGAAATCTTGTAAGGAAGTTATTGTTCACCTGAGTTTTTGTGTTGTTCATTCAGTGTGTAGGATCAAGAATTTCATCTCATCTATGCAGATAGATCTACACTCCCAATATTCTATGCGTCTAAATTCATTTTTTGTGTGGTCTTATCATCCATCAAGTGTCAAAAATGTCATTGTCTGGACCATGGCAGCTCTGCAGTTAAAAGATTTCCAACACTAGATGGACAAATGAAGATTTTCAGTATTGGATGGACAAAAGAAGAATTTATTTACATGAAGGAGTCTATCAAACACAAAGAGTGGTAGTTATAGTAATTAATGTGTAGTATTTAAAATAATTAATGTGAATGTATTTTTGTGTCTGTAAAATATAAACATGGTAATATAATTTTAGTTGGTGTGTGCGGAAGCCCCGACCTTGCTACAAAATGGTCACTAGTTTGATTATGTTTACAACATGTTATAAAACTGATGGTCCTTGTTGTGCTTCAGGCTTCAAGAACATCGGTTACAAGTTACTTTTTATAAGATCTTTGTTTGTTATACATGTTAAGTTGTTTGATCAAGTTCTAAATACATTATGTATCCAAAGTACTCTCCTACAAACCGATGGACATCCGAAAGAAAAATATCCAACAGATGGAAGTATCTCCATAGATGGTTCAATACTTGACAACTTTTATCGCAGAAGACCTGACAAACTGAGTTTGTCAATATTGTTGGTCATTTCAAGTTCGTCAACAATGGTCATAAGTGTTTATGTTTTAAATGAATGAAATGAGAAGCTCAAGAGTGTGAAGAAGAGAAGAGCGAAAATCGAGAAGTTCAGAGTGAGTGTAAGTGCTATTGAAGACCAACCAGGCAAGAACTAGACAAAGTCATGTATATTGTAATTTGTATTGTAAGCTTTGTAATGAGTGGAAGGGTGTTATGTGTGTTGTAATTTGTATTGTAATCTTTTTAATGAGTGGGAGGGTGTTGGAGATATTTCTTACAATAGAATCGATTAGTGATTGGTTTGGATTTGTTAGAGGTTGTTGAAATATTCTCTCAACCTCTCTCTCTCAAGTTTAGAATAAGTTGGATCAAACAAAAATTTTGTAAATGTATTTATATTGTGTGTATTCGTAATGAAAAGAAAATTTTTGTGTGAATACTAATTTTCTTATTGAGTTGAAGCAAAGTAGCTCGACTTAAGGCTATATGTACATAAAATTGTTCATGCTCAATCTACGTCCCCTTCTCTCAAACAATATATATTTTGTTAGATCAACTAAAATCTATAAATTCCTTGAATTCATCACACATCAGAGTGTATAATTACATAACTACTAGGCACAAGACCTGTGAAAAGAAGGCAATTCCCATATGTCAGGAGGCACCTCTGAATTTAGCATACATTTGTGGCATTCAGTAGAAATTACAACCGCATTATAGCGCTTGAGCATGAACATTGCCAAAATGGCAGAGCGGCCACGTTTTGTGCTTTGCTGGATTTAATGGCATTACAATGAGCATATACAATATACACTATGTGTATATTTCCATCCTTGAAGTAACACTTCATATTTCTGGCTAAATAATCCTTGCATACCTCGATCTACAACTAACGCCCAATAATTTAGTCACCGGAGCTACATTTGCAAAGCCTAAAGAGAAGGTTCTTCGACAAAAAAAATATGTGGATTCCATGCGTAACTTTGTATGAAGATGCACATAACTTCATAAATATGCAGATTGTTGGTGAACGCCAAAGTGTTAGATTCATAACGAAGAAAATAGCAGAAACATAATGGAAATAACTCAAGCAGTCAAGAAACCATGATGAACAGAGATAAGTAAATATTGGCAAAAAAGGCATACTCTATATTCATCAATGAGCGAATAATCATGTACATAGAAGTACATATATAATACAAAAAGATTGTAACTGTCATGTAACTGTATAATAGTTAGGTAAACTAACTAACTTATGATTAGATTTTTAACATCCCCCCTTAATCATAAGTTCGTTCTTGCCTAAAAAACTGCCACTACTTGACAATCAATAATGTGTCAAGCGAATATTCAAAGGGCTAGTTAAAGATGCTCTCTAAACTTTGGAAGAAAAAAAGGAGAAGCTCATGTATTCTACTAAATTTGTGGTTTAAGGGTGACCACAAACGTATTTGGTGGTTTCAGGATGACCATAAACCAATCTGGTGGTTTTGGGATGACCACAAACGAAATGTCTAACAGAATACTATGTCTTCTACTAAATTCCATGGTTTTAAGTTGACCATAAACTAACAAGATCTCAAGGCTCAAAATTCTGAAAATGTAACAAGCAGAACTTCATGTCTTCTACTCAATTGGTGGTTTTAATATGACCACAAAATATCAACAAAAATATGTTCAGGAACAAGACTGCATACCATGAACTAGGTTGCATACTTGATCATCTGTTCAAAGGACCTAAATCAAACTTGGAACCTGACTGAAAACTTTAGATTTCCCCCCCGGCATGGACAAGTGGTTCAAATTCCCTTGAACCTCATTCACAAGTATGGATAAGAAGATATCCATCACCTGTATAAGCTATTGGAACATTGTGTATGCTTGCATACTCAATCATTTGTTCACAGCATCTAAATCAAACTTGGAACCTAACTGAAAAATTTAGATTCCCCCCCTGTCAGGGACAAGTGGTTCAAATTCCCTTGACTGTCATTCACAAGTATGGCTAAGAAGAGATGCATCACCTGTACAAACTACTGGAACATTGTGTACGCTTTCACAATGTCTGAAGACTCGATCATCAACTCATAAGACTACATCAATTGGGCCTCAATCATACCCTATATCATCCATTCCTAAAAAACATTCATGTCCGTCAACTATAGAAATATCTCCAATCAAGTATAGTTGTACTTGTGTATAAATCCATCGATAAGAATGTTCCAATAAATTGGCTTCCAAACGCCAACACTAATTCACTAACCACTCAAAATGAATATGTTTCCGCTTGCACTTTTGACACCTTACTAAGAGGTGATTTTTCTTCCCACAAAATCTGCATGGGTGAAGATCAAAATAGTTTGACTTATCATGGCCAAACAGGTGATAGTGTTTGCACTGCATGGGTTCTTTATCTGACTTATTATCATGATCTGGAATATCTGTAACAACATCATCATCAACAATATCATGTACTTGTTCCTTACAAATATCCTCAAGCTTTGTCTTCTTATCATCATTCAAAAAAACTCCACTCACAAAGCAAATAGGTTCACAATAATTAGGAATATGAAAAAGGTTGTCAGCATCCTTTACATATCCTAGTCCATATCGATTTCATTTAAAGTGTAATTCTTCCCATGGTCAAACAATTCTAATTTATTTACCACATTTATCGATAACTTTTCTTGTAATAGGGACTTCATCTAATTCATCCTCATGTTTATGACTTTCATCACTAGTCAACTGAGTGCCTTCATTATTCTCATCCTCGATGTCATCTTGTTTGTCAAAATCACATTGTTGGTGTCGAAGCAAACTTAACTCATCAGATAACATTTTTTTTTAAAGTTTGAACATATCAATCTTCATGTGCGATACTTGTAAACAAGTAATCATTGTACTAAGAGTGCACTTGTTTATTGCAATTGTGATGTTGTAGTTGAGTTAATTAATGTGTGCAATATTCTAAATATTTCTCCAATTCTTTCCATTATGTAGAATATGGAAGATAAATGACCAATAACTTAGACACACACAAAAATCCTAAGACAGACCCCCTTATTAAATTTTGGGTGGGTCAAGGACGCAAAGAAAAATATGCAATTTGTTGGACCCCTTATAACACCTTTACAAGTTCAAGGAAAAATAAAAACCCGTATAACTCCAATTACAATCAATGGAGAAAACTCCTCAATACAAAACCTTATAACTCTTTAACCAAAAAAAAATACTTTTCATAACACCATGACAAGCACCCTTTAGCACCCTTATAAATTCAAAAGTTTTTCAATCCTTTTAATATATATATTTCTCCACCAAAAACATATTTTGATATTTTTAAAGATTATTAAATTATTAACCCAAGAAAATAACAGTACCTTCATCCACTTCTCTTTCACGGAGATTTACTTTCTTTATTTCATTGTCTTTTTTTACATGGCTGGAAATTTCTTTACCGCAATGACTCCAAGACTCCAAGGTCATTCGGTCAATATCCACAATGGTTCTTCCACCTAGCCAATTTTTCTTTCACAGAGGCTTACACAACTATGAGTGTCTTCTCAACTTTGAAAAAATGTATGACTCTCTTCCACCAAATAAATCTCAATTGGCTCTCTCGTGAATGGCGCGGTTCTATCCATCATTACAAACTTCCTACATGACTGATATATATCCACCAAGAATAATTTTGTAGAGTTTCTTCAATAAAAAAAAATTGTCAACTTTGCAAGCATCTAACAAACAATCCCAACACAAAAAAACATGGACCAACTTCTAACCACGTTATTCATTACTTTTCTTGCTACGCAAAATCTACAGGCAACCCTTTCTCAGTGATTCTTCAACAATATCTTTATTGCAGCAGCTCCACCATCAACTGATACCACTCCACTCGATCTCCATAAGATTAGATCTCAAAACCAATGGCTCTTCAACCATGCACACAAATGGATGACCCTTTCACTAAACCTACATCTCTTCTCTTTCAAATCAAACAAGAAGCTTTTCTATCTCCAGGATCCTGGGCCCTCCCGTGATGGAGTGAGGCTCATTGATGCAACGTTGAATGATCCATTGGATTAATATTGTTTGTGGCTCCACTTCCATTAACTTCCTTTCTGCACAGAATTCGGATTCCAAACTAAACCCTCGGAGAGTAGTTGGAAAACTAATCCCTTGACAGTTCTTTCTCATGAATTCTTCAAGCTAGATCTCTCTTCAACGTGTCTTTATGGGTTGAAATCCTTTAACTCTCGCATAGACACATAGGTATCATAAAGCTCTGATACCATTGTTAGAGTCATAATGAAGAAAATAGCAGAAACATAATGGAAATAACTCAAGCAGTCAAGAAACCATGATGAACAGAGATAAATAAATACTAGCAGAAAAGACATACTCTATATTCATCAATGAGCGAATAATCATGTACATAGAAGTACATATATAATAAAAAAATACCTTAACTGTCATGTAACTGTATAAAAGTTAGATAAATTAACTAACTCATTATTATAGTTTTAACACAAAGTACACAACCCTATGACGACTTATTGCTATTTCCTACTTGCACTTATTTCTTTCCAGAATTTCCATGCAATTTCACACCAAGAACCCTTTCCAATATCGATATTTTATTATTGTGTTAATCTTGACATACATAGGAGATAACACTATAATCTGCATATATGATGGTTAAAATATAGGCCAAAGATGACCATAGGTATAAATAGATGTCAAGAAGAGTAAAAACTCAGTGAAGACCATAGACATCAATAGGCCATAGGTCACAATGCATACAATATTAACCAATTTCATTAGTTGACCCAAAAATTGTGCAAAGATAACAAAATAAAAAACATTTATTTCATATCTTCTTATTATCACTGCCACCAATCTTCTTTATCATGACCAAATAGTACTGTCACCATCATAAATATATCAAACTGAAACAAAATTTTAAATATTCTTGACAAGTAGCAAAAAAAGGAATAGAGTAAAATAATCTTATCGATGGGTCTTTAATCTATACACCAAGCCGAGTCAAAATCAATTCATATGTATATCAATGGTACATTAATAGTATAAATAAATGTAACTATCCAACAACCATATCACAACTTACTAGTTGGATTATCATGACTATTTCCCATGGGACATACACCAAAAAATTCACTGTCTACCCTCCTGACAAACCCAACATATACTTAGAAACGCCACTTTGGGAGGATGAATAATAAAGTGATAAATAAGGGGAATCCCACTAGTTCCTATCCATAGATAAATACCTAGCCATAAGAGATAAAATAGAGGATGACCAAATCAATAATTTTATAGCCTCCTCCTCTTCCTCGAAAAATACACATCTTCTTGAGCATATTATGAAACCATAAAATCAACTTTCCTTATCCTCCACAAGCATCTCAACCATTGAACATGAATCTATACAAGAAAAAGACCAAGGATCCCTTATAGAAATCATAGAAATTACCCTAGGGAAAACTTTGAAAATCAACTAAGGCCTAACTGAACAACAAAAAGAGCGACTATTTCAAGTGTTATGGAAGAAGAGTGATGCCTTCACCTGGTATTACTCTGACATGAAGGGGATACACCCTAACCTATGTACACATCATATATATATCCAAGAAGGAGTCAAACCCATTCGTTAACCTTAGCATTGGATTAACCCAACGATGAAAGATATAGTCAAAAAAGAGCTACAGAAATTACTTACAGCTAATTTCATTTATCCCATTTCTGATAGCTAGTGGGTCTCCCCTCTTGTCATGGTACCAAAGAAAACCAATGAATGGATTATTTATGTATATTATCAAGAATTGAATAAAGCAACACATAAATATCACTTCCCATTACCATTTTTCAACCAGGACCTTGATACACTCACAAGAAAGAAGAATTTGTCTTTTCTTCATGGTTTCAGTGCATACAACCAGATTCAAATCACCCCTAAAGACCACAATAAAACAACATTCTCCTATCCTTGGGGTACATTCACCTATCGTGTTCTAGCATTCAGGTTATGCAACACACCCACCTCCTTTCAATGACTTTTCATAGGTATATTCTTTGATCACATTCATTATTGTGTGGAAATATATATGGATGATTTTACAACATATGGGGAATCATTTGATGAAGCATTGGCCAATACAGAAAATACATTAATCGAGTACAAGGAGTCAAATGTTTCCCTTAGTAATGAAACATGTTTCATGATGGAAATCAATGGAATTATACTGGAACATCGCATCTCAAAAAAAGGTATCCAATTTGATCTAGAGAAAATAAATGTGTTGGTAGCAAGATGAAATGGGAAAGAAGGCGTGCACGAAGAAGAACGATAGCTGGAAGAGAAATTGTGGGAAAGAAATCGTGTGGGAGGAAAGCGACAACTAGCAAGAATCACAGCATGCACGCATGCAAGAAGGAGGAGACAGCTGGAAGGAAGCAGCGAATGCATGCGGAGAAGGAAGACCTAATGATAGAAAATTTAAGGTTTTTTATAAGAGTTTTTGTGTAAATGGCTGAAGAGCCCAACAAATATAAATATAGGAAAGTAGGTATCAAAGAGAGGTTGGTTCATCGTTCGAGATTTTAGAGATTCAAAAGTTCAGATATTGTGTGAAGGTTGAGCTTCCATTTATGTAATATTTTGATAAGAGAATTACTTTGAATGAGAGAGTTGAGCAGGAGGTAGACCTCGAGGATCAGATCGCAGGCTGAGGAGCCTCATGTGATCTAGTTCGCCTCACATAGATTATGTTGATCTAAGAAGAATTGCAAGTGTGAGGCACGAGAACTGCAGGACTATCATAATAAGAGAGCCAAGAGCCAAATATTTGTGGACGTAGTCCCGAGAGGGGGTGAACCATGGTAATACCTATGTGTTGTGATGAATTCATGTGTATCTTTGTTTACTTTTGTTATTTAATTGCTAATTGTGATGAATGAATGAGTTATTATTATGTTTAGTTCACTTTTGTTACGCTGATTGAATTCTGAACGCCAGATAATAGTAATTTGTAATACAATTAATAAGTAGTGGCTTAGAATACAGACCCTCTATCTTCTAGTCAATCCTAGGCTATAAACACCTGAGTCTTACATCCACCCATAAAATCTATCTCGGGTGAGACTGAGCAATACATTTTGTGTGTTGTGTTGCCTTTTGGTTCAGCAAAAGGGCCAATAGTTTTAGACTTTTTTGGTACCATGAAAGATACGAACCCCGGGTCAGTAGTGCAAAGTTGTCCAGTAGGTTAAAGAACCAACAAAAGGTTTCGTTGTCATTGTAAGAGGAACAATAAAGGAATGAGTAGATAGGATAGAACACATGTGGGCAAAAATGAGAAAAACTAAAAGATTGTTGAGTCACTAGAAGGGAATGTTGAGACCATGGAACCCCACGAAAGCAAAAATCGAAGGCTGGTTGAGAACTAAAGAGCTAGAGTTTTCCTAGAAAGATAATAGAAATCCTAGCCTAACACCTCGCAAATATCTGGATAAATATGTGTTTACAGATTTACATGAAGTCTTTTTCTATGATTTTCCTCGCCTATTGCAGGAGTGGATACTAAGGTTGAAAGATAACCACACGCTGAACCGGATCTGACAACTAGATTGGACCCCAGTACAAATTGACCAGTTACAATAGGTGAACAAAAAATTCACCCGTGCAGTCGACTTTTGTCTTGATGGTATTGTGGCAAGCTTCATCATAGAATTTTCAATTGACATAGTGAAGTCATATAGCATAACAGAGCAGGAATTTCTACGTGGACCTCACAGAAGGTACATCTGATCACTGTATACTTCGATTAAAATAATACTATATAACAAAGGTGTAATGATGATGGAAGCAGATAGCTAAACTTCCCTGTGTGCATGGGGGAAGCCTGAAGGGGGGAATCACTAACGGAGGGGAGGATAAATGGACGAAGGAGAGGATAAAGGCAAGAAGGAGGAGGAATTATTGGACCCAATCTTGATGGATGACGACCAACTTAAGTGGATCTTGGCGTCACTTGGAATGACGCGTAGTGGAGTACCCTACCAATATAAGGTGAATACCAAGAAAAGAGTTGTAGTCGTAAGGGAGGGCTTGGAAAGACATGAAGAAGAGGTAGAGGATATCTGGGTTGTGGAGCAGATTGAGGAAATCCTATGTGCAACCTATGAGAGGAAAACAAGAGGCCCAAGAACATGACGAGAAGAGAGCCACCCTTTCTGTATTAAGCTCAGTGTGGAACCCATAAACCCATGTGCGACTCATACACCAAAGAGAATGTCATCATTTAGACAACCAAAGTTCAAAGGAAGTTCGATAGCGAGAACCACATTTACCACAAGAGCAACAACTGGAGGAGCCATTTCAGGCAGTACGAGTCAAGTATCTACACCACATGACAGACGTAGAAATTCAGTCTTTAGAATGGCAGGACATGACCCCACAATCAGATTACCAGAATTTCGAGGAGAATTAGTAGAAGAACTAGAGAAGCATTTGTTCATTTGTGCTAAGATCTGGGAGGCAAAACAGATCACAGATGAAGATACCAAACTTGCGTAGCTAGCGATCACGCTAAGAGACCAGGCACTATATTGGTACATGAGTCTAGACACAAACAGTGCTCCTAGGATGACGAGGAAACTAGCATACATCAAGAAGCTACTGATTAATGAGTTATAGAAGCCGATCTCAGAGGACCAGTACATGAATGAAATGATTGAGATTCGATAGAATCCAGGAGAGTCTATATGGGAGATTGACCAAAGATTTAAATGATTGAAGGGAAAGTTAAAATACATTATGATCGAGCCCCCGGGGGGCAGCTCAATTGGCAAGTGCCGTGATATGAAGAGTTATATTTGATGAGGTTCCAAGTTCAAATCCCCCCGACTTACTCATGCCTGTGGAAGGGGTATACGTATGGCACCTGGAGGTTATAGTGGTAGCGGTCGGAATCAACCCCGTGTCATGCGAGTACGAGACCGGCCCAGTTGTCGATTCCGCTAGTCACAAAAAAAAAAAAAAAAATACATTATGATCGAGATGCAGCACGGGGATTTGTTTTTCAACTCACTACTCCCACATTTAAAATACCCCTTACGATAATAGAAGTTTCAGACATAGGCTAAGGTGCTACAAGTAGCCTTGCAGCTGGAAGAGAACCAGTACCAGCAAATGGACCTGGCCATTGAATAATTGAACGAGGATTTGAAGAACCTCACATTTCAGTTGAATCAGAATAAGAACAAGGACAAACAAGAATTTTTTTGGTGCACCACATGTAGGATAGAAGGACACCACAAGAACGAATGTCCAACATTCGCTTAGTACATGGAAACAGGCATGCCAAACCCACTCCCACAGGGAGGACTATGTTGTGAAATATGCAAGAAACTGGGTCATGACCCTTATCACTGCACAATGATGAAGAAGTACCAGACAGTTCCCAAGAATTCTTATTGCACTTTTTGTAAGTCCGTAGGCCACACCGACAAAGATTGCAGAACTATGGAGTTGATGTGGGAGAGAACATCAGATGCCTATAGGGTACAAGACGAAATGATGACTGGGAAACCAACGCCACAGTTCAATCAAGCCCCATCTCCATACAATAATGCACAACAATAGTACAACATTGTGAAACAACCATACAATGATATGAAACCACAGTAAAACCCAGTGCAACCCCAGTATAATACCACACATTACAACTAGGTACCACCATATAATACACCGAGAGGGGACAGAGCAGGCTATCAAGGAGGAGGACGAGCCAGAGGAGGCTTCGAACATGGTTAAGGACCAGTCACGTGTCACAATTGTCAGCAACTGAGACATTATGCAAGGGAATGCCCACTACTACCAACAACTTATATGTATTGTCGTACATCGGATCACGAGACAGAGGAATGCCCAACACTGTTAGTAAAGATCTAGGAAAAAAGGAACCAGAACAATCATAATGTTCAATGGATTTCAGCCGAAGCAAGGGAGGATGAATGAAATATCAACATAGTCACCCGAGGAGGAACGAAGACAGGAAATGACACAATCTGCAAGAACCTGCATAGAACCAGTGGTTAAGAAAGAATATTTAACCAATGAAGCACTTCGATGCGCCCAAAGAAAAGGAAACTTTTAAGGAAGCTAGACAAGAATTTCAGAAGAAGGACACAGCGTTGAATTCTACTACGCAACCACCCCACGAAGCCGCAGAATATGAAATGTCACCATCATTGGATCATACCGAAGGAATGTCAATTAAGGGACAAGTAAGTACTATCCAAGACTTTTTGTAGTCATGCATCAAAATACTAAGTGATCCTTCATCTGTGAAAATATTGCAAAACATCTTAGAGAAATGTAGCAACGAGATAGAACAAAAGCTAGAAACAAAAATTGTCAATCACCTACACACAAGCAGAAGAACAAGTAGGGAATTCAGATTGAATGCCAACATTAGGGATTTCAATATGGGAGATATCATACTAGACCTAGGATCCAAAGTAAATGTACTACCCAAGAAAACCTAGCAAGGCATGGGAGAACCAACCTTGGGATATTCGAATGTCCAATTAAAATTAGCAAACCATCACAGAGTCCTACCAATCGGGAGGCTTAAGGGAGTAACGTTATATCTTGATGGTGTGTGCACCAAAGAAGATTTTGAAGTCATCGAAATATTAGATGGCACAACACCAGCACTACTCGGTCTAGACTGGGCATTCCACAACCAAACCATAATTAATTTGAAGACAATAAAAATGACATTTCAATCTAGAGATTACGGGGTTATAGCACCACTAGATCCATCAGAAGGGGAAAGGTTCGTAGAACCCACTTGACTAGACTTAGAGGAAATCATCCAGTTATACAGGACAACTGCATGCGAGGAGGATTATGTAAACCCAACTGTAGATGGGGTAATCAGTTGGCGTAGTATTACTTCATGCACGATGGATTCAGACATGGGTTTAGAAAATTGGTAGCAGAGACTACATGAAGTATCCATGAGAATAGACTGTGCAATGTGATGGATAGGCATATAAATCATAGAACCACCCAGTTTCCATGGACTTAATGACTTGGAAACATTCTTAACATAATATGAAGATCAAGTATTAAAGAACCAGAGGCTACTAGCACTAGACTTAGCACTCAAGGCCACACCTGCCAAATGGTGGGGCACACACAAGGAGACCATCACAAACTGGTACCAATGTAAAAGGCTACTACGAATAAGGTTTAGCACACCACAGAAAAACAACAAACAGTAGAAATATGAAGTATTTGGAACACCAACAAAACATGTAAGGGAGTGCGAAACGCTGTGGAAATTGACACCACCTAAGGAATGGCCTCACCACTTTATTCATACATTAGAAGGAATACCAGTGAACTAGCATGCAGATCAGGAACTGCGCAAAGGAACTACAACATGGGCGACTTTGTAGCAAAACTTTACCACCTCCTTCTCATTCAAGCATGAGAACCCCAACATAGATGCATCTCTGAAATGAATTAGAGGAGTCATATTCATTGAGGAGATAGAAGTAGAACTTATTACCGAAGAGAAGCAGCAAAATAAACAGACAGTCAAGGAACTACTGTCATGTTACCAGGTACAAGAGGACATATCGGATGAAGAGAACCCACATGACATTCAGATTGCAGAAGCAGAAGGCGACAGTGATGTTAAGGGACCACAAATAGAATCTAAAGTTATTTTCATGCCAATCAAGGTAAAGAAAGTTAACATCAGAACAACAGAACATCCCAAAATGGCTATCATTAGAGACTAATGGGATGACCCAACAATAGAAAGTATTACAAAATTGTTGCGCGAATACATCGACTTATTTCCTACAAAATTTATAGAGATGAAAGTTATAGCAAGTGAACTAGCAGAAATGAAAATACCTCTTAGACCCAAAGCTAGAACGATCAGATAATGACCATATAGACTGAACCCTATTTATAAATAGAAATTTAAAGAGGAGATTGACCGAATTATTGAAGCCGGCATAATCAAACCAGTCAAGGAATCAAAGTGGATAAGATCGATGATCGTACAAGATAAGAAGCAAGGAATAGGGATCAGGATATGCTTCGACTTGAGTAAGTTGAACGATGCATGCCTACATGACCCATTCCCTACACCATTCATAGATGAAGTGCTAGAGAATGTATGGGGGACATGAAGCATACTCATTCACTGATAGATTCTCAGGTTACCATCAGATTAAGATAGCACAGAAGGATAGATACAAGACCACATTCACGACGGAATGGGGATATTACCAATATACAGTCATTTCCTTTGGACTGAAGAATGCACCAACAATCGTCTCTAGAGTGGTTATTGCAGCATTTAAGGAATTCATCCACCAGTTTCTCGAAGTGTATCTGGATGACTAGACAGTCTATATTCTGTTAAAAGACCATGTAGAATTCTTACGCTTGATGCTAGAATGATGTAGACAGTGTCAGATATCATTGAACATAAATAAATGCATATTTGGAACACCGTTTGGGATACTATTGGGCCATATAGTATGAAAACAAGGGCTATTATTTGATCCAGCAAAGGTCGTCGTCATGTTTAAATTACCAACATTGAAAATAGTCTATCATCTACGAGTGACGCTAGGACACACAGGATACTATCAAAAAATTATCAAAGGATATTTGTAGATCACAGCACCAATGGAAAAAATGCTAAGGAAGGACAAAAAGTACCAATGAAATGATGAGTGTCAACATGATATGGATACTCTGAAGAAAAAGATCGTCACTGCACTGATATTAGTATTTCCAAACTGGGGAAAGGCATTCCATGTGCATGTAGATGCATCAGCGATAGAACTGGGAGCTATCTTAGTGCAGCCAGGAGCAGGAGACTTGGATCACTTGATAGCATTTGCAAGAAGAAAAATATCCGAGTCAGAACAAAATTATAACACAACAGAAAGAAAATGCCTAGATATGGTTTACGCACTTCAAAATTTTAGACACTACTTACTGGGAAAACATTTTAAGATGTTTATAGATCACTCATCCCTAAAGTACCGAGTCAACAAGCCAGTTTTGGGGGGGAGAATCTGTCAATGGTTACTATTATTCCAGGAATTTGACTTTGAAGTAATAGTCAATCCATGAAAACTAAATGCAGGCCCTGACCACCTATCATAGGTCACCAATGGAGAAGAACCCACAAGCTTAGAAGACAACTTTCTGGATGTAGAGCTATTCTCGGTACAAATTGTTGATGACTACTTTGCAAAGATAATCTAGTATTTAAGAATAGGTACTGCACCACAAGAGTATACCACCACGCAGAAGAATAACCTGGTATTTCGTGCAGTCGACTATCAACTGATCGCAGGACATATATATAAAATGGGTGCAGACAACATTTTATGAAGGTACATGCTTGAGCACAAAAGACCAAGGATTTTATCAGAAGCCCATGAGGGATTGGAAGGAGGACATTATGTAGGAAAATATACCGTGTAGAAGGTACTCTGCACAGAACTATGGTGGCCAATGACCCATAGGGACTCGAACAAATACTGTCAGGGATGTGATGTTTGTCAAAGGGTTGGCAAACCCAACAGAAGGGATGAGATGTCGTTACAACCGCAAGTGACACTACAGGCATTCAATAAATGGGAAATATACTTTATGGGACCTATTAACCCACCAGCCAAAAGAATAGGGGAAAGGTACATCGTCACCGCGATAGAATACCTAACAAGATGGGCAAAAGCCGCACCAGTAAAGGACTATAGTGCAGAGACTACTGCACATTTTTTATTTGAACAAGTAATTACTAGGTTTGGGTGCCCAAGAGTTCTGATGAGTGATCAAGGAACGCATTTCATAAATAGCACCATCCACATGATGCTTGAAGAATTTGAAGTTCACCACCAGAAAATCACACCGTATCACCCACACGCGAATGGTACAATATAAGCCTTCAAAAACATTCTAGAGAACGCATTGAAAATTATTTGTAATGTCAACAGAGACGACTGGGACCTTAAAGTTCTAGCAATATTATGGGCATATAGGATGACATGTAAGAATTTGACAGAGCACACACCATTCAAACTTGTCTATGACTAAGAATCTGTAGTACCATTGGAATTTTTAATACCCAGCTTACGCGTAGCCTCTATCACACAAATGACAGAACGTGACCTGATACAATAAAGGTTACATCAGCTGTTAGCAATGGAGAAAGACCAAATCCTGGCTGGATTCCATCAACAAGTGCAGAAGGCTAGAGACAAAGCATGGCATGATCGACACATTAAGAAGAAGACTTTCACGGAAGGAGATCTAGTATTTCTCTATGACAACAAATTGGTTCAGCACATAGGAAAGATGAGAATGCATTGGTTAGGACCATACAAGGTCAAATATGTAACAGACAGTGAATTTGTAAAGCTAAGAGATCTAGCAAGTACAGAACTCCAAGGAATGATCAACGAGAGCTGACTGAAGTTGTACAAGGACAGTCGACCACCCACTGGGCAGTAAAAAAAAAATTAAAAAAAATCCATGAAAAATCCACAGGATGCTCGAAACATGAATGCAGTAAAGGCAAGGGTAACGGTCACATGCCTAAGATAAATAAGTGGGAAATCGAAAGTCAGCAAAAGTAGGATGATAGGACAACATGAAGTAGAATTAAGGCATGGTAAGGACTAATGGAACATCACATTAAACACGCCAACTGGAAACGACTAGAGAAGCGTAATGGCAAGTACGAAACTGTCGCACATGCATTGAATCCATAGTTATGGTAAAACAATTGAATAATGGAGGAAGCATCTTCGATAAGCTTAAGGACAATCCCCTACAATATGCGAGCACAGAAGCAACTTGTCTATTCGCGAAAGAAGAACATAGAGAGAGCAACAACAGCTCAAACAAACAGAGAAATATCACAGGCCTCTACAAATAGCAGATGCTTGATACTCACCACTATGGCACCACCAAATTCCATTGAACCAAGCTCGACCGCTAGATCGACTAGGTCACGAGGAACACTAGAAGAAAACAAGCAACAACAACTAGAGATCATCGATATCGATGAGATCCCATCACCGAAGATACCATCAGTGAGCCCTACACTGATATTGGAAGAGATTCAACAGCCACAACTAGAGGAACTGAAAGAGGATACGCAAGAAGAACCGTGGGAACCTTCGAATGAAGAAGCGAAACCTCAACAAGAAGTGCTACCAGAAAGCACCAAACCAGCCATGGAAGGCAATGACACAAAACAAAATCGAGGATCAGAAGGGAAATCCGATGAGCCGTAGGTACCCAGCCTTGATCAACAGATATAAGAGAATGTAGGAACTACCTCGGCTTGTCCAGAATGGCTTACAGGGTAGAAAATGGGGATTGTTGGAACTTCATACCAAGCAACACAACAAAATGACAAAATTCTAATACCAAGCTCACCTCGTAAGAAACCGACAGTAGAAATTGTGCTACCATGCATACCAGAGGGTGTACAGGTAGAACCGCAGTTACTAGGTCATATTGGGAAGCTCAAGTATTCTGGCCATGATGTCTCAAATGAAACTAAGTACCTAGAACTTGCACCCATATTGTTTATGTAGAACATAGTGTTTAACCAACTTGGAGAAACAATTAGTCAGCTGCATCAGTGGGCAATTGGACTAGACCGAACTGGCATTTTATGACTATTACAACTCCCACACTTTGGCAGAGGCTAGTACACAACTGTATGCATCAAGAAGTTGTTATAATTTACGCATGGAGCGGATATATGGTTGGACAAACCCATCCCCATAATAGTGGACCTTATCGCCCAGATAACAGGACTACCCAACTGGGGTATGGATCCTCCATTGATTATGGACAATAAATCCAAGGCAAAAGCATTAGCAGAGGAAATGAAGAAGAAATAGAGCACAATGAGGGGAACAAGAGGCATTATAATCAAATGGATCAACAACCTAGCAACACAATTGGGCACAAATATCTTAGCATGTAAGTTGCTAAGGAAATGTCGCAAAGATGAAGTACCAATAGGAGTTATCACAGTTGCATCTCAGTGTGTAGAAGGCACCTTCGTGAGATGGACACCTTATCTCTTAAACTTGTTCCAAATGGACTGCAAGGATGCCCAGTAACTTGGCACATAATTTCATTACTCATGGATGATAACCCTTATAGCCTTCATGGGATGGTGGGAACCAAAATATGTAGTTTTTGCTACAAGACCATAGCCTGAGGGAGAAAGATATCAAGTATTGAGATCAGGGCTACAAACCAGACAGAAGAGGGAAAATGGAATCATATTTGAATAATACCTATGACATATGCAGAAAGCCATTAACTGGTCATGGAGAATAACATCAAAAGTCGTCACGCGATATGGGAACATCATTAACTTTTGGGCAACAAGGCAAGCCATCTGGATACAACCAAGGTAGGATCTCAATAATTAGTGGATACCGATGTGATACTACATCACAGAAGGGGATACAGACATGGTCATCAGTGAATGTCTTGCTGAATGGAAGATCCCATCCATTCCCTGGGAAGTACTGGAAGGACCTGCAAAAGGAGAGGCAACGCAGACAGAAACACAACCTCCACAAAAAACAGTGCCCAAGAAACCAAGGACGGGCCAAAGCAAACCACCTCCAGCAAGTGAAAGGTCGTAGCAGACATGAACCCAGAAGGGGCAGAAAGAGACCAATGAACATCCAAATAAAACCAAGGGAACATTGGAGACCACCTCAAACCCCACCGCATAGGAGCCTGGGGGAAATAAGAGACCAAATGAATAGGCCACATGTGCATGCAAGAAATCAAAGTCACAATAAGTGTCACCAGACCTGACGATCACAGAGGAAAATGGAGAAATTATCACCAGAATGGTCTAGGATTGTCTGGCAGAAGACTTCAACCATGCAACACATCACAGGGATAAGATACAAAAAGATCTATCATAAATAAGGTAGCTCCTTAAGACACTCAGAGAATCCCAGAGCACAAGTAGCAGCAAAGGCATAGAGTAGTCGACAACACAAACTAGAAAAAGAATGGAGATCAAAGAACGAGACCCATCTCTTCCAATGCCACACACATCTACAACGGTCCACATAAAATCGAAATGCTATGAATGGATGAAATAGTGGGACAGACACCACTGAACGATTTGGACCACATTCAATTGGTCTTGACATGGATGTCATCAAGGGAACTATACAAATTACAGGTTAGCGTTGACCATGAGATGCAGTCTTGGGAACATAAGAACTTAGTCGATCTACAGAAAACAACAAAGCAGCAGGAAGTTCTAGAAAAAGAGTATGGGTAGGCCAAATCAGAAACTCGGAAGGAGATGGAACATAGGAATGAGTTAGAACGTAGAGTGGGAGAATTTTTTGGGAAACTTCCAAACACCGCGGAGGGAAATGAACTCCCAACCACGAAAAAGATCGACGAGATTTCACAGGCAATTGCGCAATACCAAAAGGATATCGGAGATATCTGATAACAACTAACACTAATGAATCCACCAGTAGTAAAGGAGCAAAGGAGGAAGGCAACAACAATGCAAATATAGGAGATGGAGAAACAAGTTAGCACAGTAGCTAACTTGCTTGACAAAGTGATGCAACTTTGGACAAGACTGAACGAGGATCCATAGGTTTAACGTTGGGACCAGGAAGAGGAAAGGATCAATGCAGTGATCTAAGAACTCAAATAGAAGCAAAAGATCGTACTGATCCCATAATTCATAAAGGGGACACAAGAGTTGAAGAAGATGCATGCAGAACCCATCACTGCGTAGACATAGAAACAAGAGCAGTAGGCTCAAATAGAACTGTTATAGGAACGGGTAGCATAAGTACTCGCACAGGTAGAAGCAGATAGAGCACAGATGGCGCAGACACAAGAAGAACACATAGAACTATTGAGTGACGAAGTGGTCATTTAGGTAGTCAAAACCATTAAGGATAAGACCGCGTAGGCACTGACAACAGCAGCATAGCTAAGGGAAAAGTTCCAGATGATCACAGAAGAGATCGAGGCAGCTCAGAAAGATTAGTTGACTCAGGACGAGTCACATGTCAATGTTGGGAACCTATTGGTAGCATACCAAAATTGGAAATAAGGCGTGCATGAAGAAGAACGACAACTAGAAGAGAAATCGTGGGAAAGAACGTGTGCGGGAGGAAAGAGACAACTAGAAAGAAGCATAACACGTGCACATGCAAGAAGGAGGCGACAGTTGGAGGGAAGCAGTGAATGCATGCAGAGAAGGAAGACCTAACGATAGAAAAGTTATGTTTTTTGATAATATTTTTTGTGTAAACAGATGAAGAGCCCGATAGATATAAATATAGGAAAGTAGGTATCAAAGAGAGGTTGGTTCATCGTTCGAGAGTTCAGAGATTCAAAAGTTTAGAGATTGTGCGAAGGTTGAGCTTCCATTTCTGTAATATTTTGATAAGAGAATTACTTGGAATGAGAGAGTTGAACAGGAGATAGACCTTGAGGATCAAATCGCAGTTTGAGGAGCCTGGTGCGATCTAGTTCACCTCACAGAGATTCTTTCGATCTAAGAAGAATTGTAAGCGCAAGGCGTGAGAACTGCAGAACTATCATAATAAGAGAGGCAAGAGCCAAACCTTTGTGGTCGTAGCCCTGGGAGGGGGTGAACCATGGTAATACATGTGTGATGTGATCAATGCATGTGTTTATCTATTTACTTTTGTTAGTTAAATGCTAATTGTGATGAATGAATGAGTTATTATTCTGTTTAGTTCATTTTTGTTACACTAATTGAATTATGAAGGCCAAATAATATAATTTGTAATACAATTAATAAGTAGTGGCTTAGAATACAGACCCTCTTTCTCCTACTCAATCCTAGTCTGTAAACACCTGAGTCTTACAGCCACCCATAAAAGCTATCTCATGTGAGACTGCGTAGTACATTCTGTGTGTTGTGTTGCCTTTTGGTTCACCAGAAAGGCCAAAAGTTTTAGGCTTTGTTGGTACCATGAAAGATACAAACCCCGAGTTAGTAGCACAGAGTTTTCCAGTAGGTTAAAGAACCAACAAAAGGTAACACTCAATTTTCCAACTCCAACGTCACAGAAGTAGGCACAAATATTTATAGGATTTGTTGGTTATTACCGTAGATTCATTGAAAAAATTTCATGTATTGCTCATCCATTATTTGCATTACTTAGCAAACATATTGAGTTTGTATGGACATATACATGTCAGCATGCACTTAATGAATTAAAAGTCAAAGTATCTGACACCCTTTTACTAAGAGGACCTAATTGGATCCTCCCATTCCACATTTTGATAGATGCATCTGACACATCTATCAAAGAATTCTTTGAACAACTCGAAGGAAAATACCCATATGCAATCTACTATGTCAGTAAGAATATCTCGCCTGCTTAATTGAACTACATGGTAACTGAGAAAGATTTTCTTGTTGTTATTCATGCAATAAACAAGTTTAGACACTATATTATTGGATATCATGTAATTTTGCATACTCATCATGCAACTATTAAATATTTAATGAACAAACCAATCACAAATGCCAGGGTCAATAGATGGTTTTTTTTATTGCAAGAATTTGAAATTACCATTTTAGACAAACCAAGAAAAGATAATGTAGTGGTTGAATTTATTTATAGAATAACGTCTAATGAGAATGAACCTCTAGTAGAGAACCATATTCTATATGAACACCTCTTTGTGGTATCTAGGAAGAATTTGATGAAGCATTAGCCAATCTAGAAAAGACATTAATCAGGTACAAGGAGTCAAATTTTGCCCTTAGTAATGAAAAGTATTTCATGATGGAAACCAATGGCAATGTATTGGGATATCGTATCTAAAAAATATGTATTCAAGTCGATCCAGAGAAAACAAAGGTAATACTCAATTTTCCAACTCCAAATTCGCAAAAGCAGGTACAAATATCTATAGGATTTGTTGGTTATTACTGTAGATTCATTGAAAAAATTTCACGTATTGATCATCCATTATTTTCCTTACTTAGCAAAGATATTGAGTTTGTGTGGACATATGCATGTTATCATGTGCTTGATGAATTAAAAGTCAAAGTATCTGAAAACCATGTACTAAGAGGACTTAATTGGACCCTCTCATTCCACATTTCCATAGACGTATCAAACACAACTATCAGAGCATTCCTTGGACAACTCGAAGGAAAAGACTCATATGCAATCTACTATGTCATTAATAATATCTCGCCTATTGAATTGACTACACGATAACTGAGAAAGGGTTTATTGTTGTTATTCATGCAATAAACAAGTTTAGACACTATACTATTGGATATCCTATAATTTTGCATACTGATCATGTAACTTTTAAATATTTAATGAACAAACCAATCACAAATGGTAGGGTCACTATACGGTTGTTTTTATTGCAATAATTTGATATTTCCATTTTAGACAAACCAGGAAAAGATAATTTAGTGTTTGACTTTCTTTCTAGAATAAAATCTAATGATAATGAACCTATAGTAAAGGACCATTTTCTAGATGAAAAAAACTTTTTAGTATCTACTAACCTTATCCAGGTGGATATCAGTGGCCACCCACCTATTCCAACTGGCCCAGCTTTTCAGTTTCACAATTTTTTATAGTTTTCGAGTCCTAAACTTTCGAGGCCCTTTTGAGGCCCTAAACAACATTTTTAGGGATCCCCATAGTCAACATGTACATTGATTCATAGTTTTATGGAGTAATGTGTAGTGCTTGGATAGACCTTTCCAATGGGATATCATGCACCTAAAACGAATATCGTATGCAAAGGTTACAACCCCAGAAAGTTAATGTACCAACTTACCCCAATAGGGCCCACATGACTTTTGGTGCTTCATCTCCTAGGGATAGGTTTTTGGATGTATAGGGTTTTGGCATTCATGTTTATTGTAAAAATGTTTTCATAGCCTCATTGTAATCATCTTCTTGTGAATGAGCGCAATTATCACATCACTTCTCAGAGATAAGCCACCACCATTCTAGCAAGCTTGTTTTTAGTCTAAATTTTACATTTTCATCATATTTCTTTATTGAATAGAAGTCAGCTTTATTGTATCTTTGTTACTTTTCATTGTGTCTCTATGTTAATAATAATAATAATCTGTGTTCATTTCAATCTTCTCATAAAATCTAGATCAGTGGTATCAAAGTGATCTTCTCCTTGTCATTCTTAGTGTATGTCCCCAACGAGGTCAAGGTATAAAGAGTTGGGCTTCCATGGTAGGAGAAAAGAAATATGATGGGATAGGAAATCCTTTCAATCTATTGCTCAAGGAATCCCTCTCGCAACAGAGGAATGAGATGATGGATAATTTTACGCAAATCCTTCGATGGCTACCAATAGGTGATGCATATTTTTTGAGCAAAGGCGTTGCCCCCTTCAAGGTGACGATACAAAGTGGAATCCACCAACTGTGACTCAGAAGCATGAAGCTTCTTCCAGTTGGTAATCATGGGAGTGGTCATGGGCCTGCTATCCCCCATCTGAAATCTGCTCAGAATATCA
>JASDQU011379402.1:8064-21917 GCA_032191745.1 Picea mariana | reverse complement strand
GGTCTTTAAATGCTTGGTCCCAGACCAAGACTTCCATGCCCCAGGCATGGTTACCCTGGATCCAGTCCAGGGGCCCTAGATATATCTAGGGTCTTTATCAATTTGGTCCCAGACCACATACCCCAGGAGTGCACTGGGGGCCCTAGATCTCGTCTAGGGTCTTAGCCATCCTCCAAGAGAATGGCTCTCGCTGCTGCATGTAAATTTAACAATCTTCTTGTATGCACATGGTTTAGATCTTAATGCTTCAAATCTCTAAAGTGCTTAACAAGTAATTGGTTCATTGGTTTACTTTGTTTATATCTATTGAAAGCCATTTGCTTGGACTTGGAATGTGTTGAATGGTTAAGTAGGCAAACACAATTAAATTTTCTTTCTATCTCTTTAAGGCAAGTTGTTCTTGCCATAGTGCTCTTGTTTCATAGCGAGCTCTTGTTGTGCATGAGATTATCTTTACTTTTCATCATCTTATTTGCTTTACATGTGTTGATATACTTGAATTGCTAAAGCTTAAGACAACACACTAAAAGGCTAATAACAGTTTCCGCCATATCACTAAATTGCACCTTAAAAGTGCATTAAAATCTTCTAAACACTCTAATAACCACCTAAAAGTCTACCTAATCAACTTATATACTTAATAGACTATTTAGGGTACCTGAAACCACCATCGTCACCATCTAAAACAGGGCTTGAGGAAAACAACGGAGGGTAGTGGCAGGGGACTGCCCCGTGGCGCACCAAGTGTGTGTCCTCTCCGGGAAGTACTCTTGTTTTGGGCTGACTGGTTCTGCTAGGGTTGGCCTCGTTGCCATACTATCTTGAGCATCAGGCAGTTATTTGGCAATAGGAGGAGGAGGCTTCGGTGAAAGCTAATTAAAACTTTGATAAATCTTAAGAAAGCCTAATAATTAAACCCTAGACCACACCTAATAGAATACTTGGGGGGTTTAATAATTAAGAGTGTGGATTATCTTTGATAATCTTAATAACATTCGTGCTAAAATCTTTTAAATCTTCTTAAGTTGTTGTTGATATTGCTCATGATGATAATGATGTTGATNTTGGCCTCATTGCCATACTATCTTGAGCATCCAGCAGTTATTTGGCAATAGGAGGAGGAGGCTTCGGTGAAAGCTAATTAAAACTTTGATAAATCTTAAGAAAGCCTAATAATTAAACCCTAGACCACACCTAATAGAATACTTGGGGGGTTTAATAATTAAGAGTGTGGATCATCTTTGATAATCTTAACAACATTCGTGCTAAAATCTTTTAAATCTTCTTAAGTTGTTGTTGATATTGCTCATGATGATAATGATGTTGATGATGATCTATTGAATATGTGGCGATGTGATATGATGCTTTAATCCTTTGATATCCTGCACAAACACAAATAGATAATTGGTTAGCTTGTTGTTGTAATCTATCATTCTTTAAATTGTAAATCTTGTAAGTAATTGTATATGATATTCTATAATTGGATTTATTCTTTTGTAATACTTGTAAGTAACTTGTAATCTTTTGTAAAGAACCACCCTTGAACATAGTTGAACCCTTGCCCAATCTTTAGGCACTAGTCTTAGTTGACCTAGGGAAAAGGCTTGCTTTTCATGCTAACCCTTGCATCTTGCATGGTTGCCTTAGCATTTTAGGATTAGAATCCCCTCTAACCTTAACAAACTAAAATTAACTCCTAGAACCTAACTCTAACACATCTAGTAACTAAGGTCTACCCCCTTTGGCTTCCCTAGAAGTAAGCCTAGACGGAAGAGGTTCCGGTCAAAGTGACAGCGTGGGCTGTGAACCTAGGCATTGTGCCTCCAAAGACACACTAAGTGAGCCGAACTTAACTCACGTTTGCAAGTGTGTATAAGGACGGCAACACTATGTACTTTTTCGATTTTGGTATGATGGTTTTTAGATTCTAGAAGCCATTCGGAGCCTCAATATACATGTATTTTCTCTCATAACTTTAATTACACATATCTCTGAAATTATAGCTCGATGGCATTTTTCTTTATTTTAATTTACATGCTATATGAGTAAACTTTGCATATATGGCATCTAATGGTTTGGATTTACATTGGCATATAAACATATACTTTTTTATTGAAATTTGAAAATTTAACATATTATTAGTCCACTCGTTCTTTAACCCAGTTTTCTGGCCAATTACGGTTTGGTTCGTGATTTTGGGAATTTCAGTCCCAGTTCTAATGACTTTGCATATTACTAGCTTCTTTACTCCCTCTTCAAATAGAAGACTAACCTCACATGTATGGAGAGATTAATCTTCTCCACATGTGACTACGCAACTCCCACCAAGATTGCATAACACAGTCCCATTACTACAACCTTTTATTCAAACAGAATTCTTAATGTTATGGTGATTGAGGAGAATATATGATATTTGCACCATTTAGAAATCTATCTAACTTAGCACGATCTTAGTGACATCTCTTACCTACAAGCTATCCATTGCTTTTCTATCTTTAAGTTGTATTCATTGTATTTTGTATTTTTGTATTTTTCTTGTTTCTTAATAGGAGATGCCTTAAGTAGATTGAAATTGGAGAGTTTGAACACTCTTATTAAACATGACAAATTTGACAGTGTCGATGTACTCATGCCATCACTCTACAATGGGGGTTGTTTCATTTTTAGTCCTTCATTCATTCATTCATTCATTGTGTTTATAATCTTTTGAATCTTCAACCAAAATGTCTTCCAAAGTCTTCAAATGGTCTCCCATCAACATATTTTTTCCATTCAAGTTTCTTCAAATCTCAATAAACCTTTTGTAATTCCTTAGAACCTTCAAAGAAAATGTCGTCAAATTTATGCTAACATAAAGGAGAGATTGTTGATGTATTTAGCATCGAACGGCTACTTCCACATTGGCTTTGTGTCTAGCATGTGGAAGTCGTCACTAATACCTCTTAGGACTTAGGGAATTTACTTTAATTGAGTACTAATTAGAGTGAATGCCTTGTTATGATTAATGGAATTTAATTAAGTTAAATGCCTAAGTTTTTGGCATTAGTAACTTAAGTGAGTTAATTAAATCCTAGCTATTAGATCTAGAGTGAAGGTGAGATCTAATCTCATCCTTTGATCACTTTGGAGATCTAGGGTTTTGGATTTAGGGTTCACTCAACATTATAAAACACGGCCTAAGTGAGAGGATGAGACACACAAAGTAAGGAGATCCCATTGATTGGGTGAGGAGGACATTTCATCCAAGTGTGAGTGGGCAGGCTCAAAGGAAAGGAGCAAAGGGGCAACAAGGGAGTGTTGATTTTTCAATGAGAATGGTTAAGCATGAAGTTCATTCTATTTTAGCATTTCATAACCATTAATGTTGCAACAACCAAGATCACAAGAAGAAACACCATGCACAAGAACACAAGAAGTATCCTGGGAAACCCTTCTCAACAAGGGAAGAAATCCCAGCCAAATCCTTTGCTATATTCTTCAAGAGAAAGGCCTTCACCACCAAGAAAACCTAGCACACAAAAGGGTGATTAAACCCTAGAAGACTAGTGCCCAAGAGAGGTGCGCACTTTTCCCAAGAAGGTGTACTTGCTAAATTTTCCAAACTCACACAAAAGATATGATTCCTCAATGGGGAATTTACCTTTACTTATACTAGACTGAACCTGTCAACAGAAGTGTCTATTGGCACAACAGGGCCGACCTCACTAGCTCATAATATAATTAATATTAACCAGATTAATTATCTTTTACATTAATTACTAGTCACATTAAGGTGGGCCGACCTGTACCCTTTACATTACAATTAGGGTTACAGGCAGGTCTAACTCTTGAACAATATAGCAAGGGATCTTATACACTGACTAGTGCTCATCCACTAGGGGCACATCCATAGGGATGTTCATATCTCTGGCTCACTGCATTACACAGAAGAACCACTTCTTCACTAATGCTCAGCCACTAGGATCACGTTCACCTATGCTCGTCCACAAGCACGTCCACTCAACAGATCTTTCCCACTGCATTACACAGGAGAGTCATCTGGAGTTTCTCATCAACTCTTCTGCTCAGAGGAGGCTAATACATCATCTTCATTTTTGTTCTCATGACGATGCACCCAACACTTTGGGATTTCACACGTGCTTGATGTACCTGCCCCGAACAAGACAATATAGCATACAAATATGATAATAATACCTCAGTAAAATATAGACAAAGACAATAAGTGCTAGCTTATATGAAATTGCAACAGTTAATAAGTTTACAACGACAATTGATAAAATGTAACAGGTGCAACAAATACTCCTTAGAAATACTTGAAAAGACAATGAAAAGATAGCATTCACTATTAAGAATGTGATGCAGGGATTTTTCGAGGGTCATAACTTTTGACTCGATTATCCGTTTGGGCTGAAATTTTACAGGGAGTTGCGTCTCGAAGAGTTCACTGCCGTGCCAATCGGATTTATCGAATTGGCCATCGTTTCGACACTTTTTTAGGGCCAAATTCCTTCATCTAAGGCCTCAAATTGGGGTTTTAGTGTTTTTACGAGAATTTTTAATTTTTCAATTATCAGTTATCTCTTAGTTTATGAGCTTAATCAGAAAAGCGAGTTGACAAATAGTGTCACGCTAGTTAGCTCTTAGTTAGTGGTCATTTTTAGAGTCATGCGAAAATTTTCTAAATTTAGTTGTTTTTCTAAAAAATAGTTGTTTTTCTAAAATTAGTTGTTTTCGAAAATCCCAGACAGTAGTTATAAGGGGTTGAATTTTGATTGTAATAGTTAGGATGGAGAAGGAATAAAAGAGATTTATTTTTCCATTCTCCTGCATTTTCATGGTTTATTTGATCTTGTGAATGAATCTCAAGCTTTGACTATATCATTTGGTATCAGAGCGGGAAGATGGTTGGGAAAGGAAGAGGAAGAGCAGGTCTTGTTCAGATGCACAGAGATATGCAAAACCTCCAAAGGCAAGTAGCAGATGTTACAAGCATGTTGGCTAGTCAGAGAATAATACAAAGAGAAGTGTCTGATGAGGAGACAGACCAAGGAAATGTAGATCAACATATAGAACATGAAGAAGAACAATTAGAGCGCGTGTCTTTTGAAGAAATGATGCTCAGGGCTCTAGAAGGGAGAAATGATAGGATCGAGATGGAAGTTTCAGAATATGCAAGGAATCTTAAACCAAAGGAATTAATAGATTGGTTGAACGCCATGGATAAAAAATTTGAATGGCAGCCTATGCCAGAGGAAAAGAAGGTGAAATTTGCATGCACCAAGTTGAAGGGTCATGCCATGATCTAGTGGGATCATGTGCAGAAATACAGAGTAAGAAAAGGAAAAGAAAAAATTAAGACCTGGAGCAAGATGAAAAAAAATTGCGAGAAAATTTTTTGCCTCTAAACTATGCGAGGAACTCACAAATGAGTTTTATCAGTTGTCTATTCGCGTGGATCACCAAGAAATTGATGAGCAATTGGCTGCAAGGTATGTGAATTGTTTTAAAGAGAAGTTCACCAGTACCGCCAAGAAGAGAAGTTCGAGCTTTACCACTTACAAGAGAAGTTCACCAGTACCACTTTAAAATCAAGATTTACCACTTACAAGAGAAGTTCACCAGTACCGCCAAGAAGAGAAGTTCGAAGACAAAACACACACTTCTTTATTGATCAAGCTTACAAGAGGGTTGGTTTTGCCACACTTGGCAAGCTTACAACCGGTAAAATGCTTCCTTTGCTCAGAGAAAAGCCACCAGACTATAAAGAGAGAGAGAGAAGAATGAGAGAGACACTATGTTGTTACTGCAAGAACCGATCAATAACCTCTATGAAGCCTCCAATATATAGAATAAAGAGGGCGCATATCCCAAGGGAGAAGGAGAAAACGCATGAGTGGTTAAATTTGGAGTCTAAGTGCATGAGAAGAAATAAAAAGGGAAGTGTGAGAGAAGTCCTAGTGTGGGTGATGAGGTGGACGAGCATGAGAGAGGAGAATATGCGCACAAAAGAAGGAGAATGGGCACTAGAGGAAGAGAAGAGGGAATAATGATGTGTAGAATGAATGGAAGTGAGGAATATAGGTGCATGATTGCATGAAAGTGACCAAATATAGCGTTTAGTCCAAGTGGAATTGGCATGCAAGCACATGAGTGAGAGATGACAAAGTAATGTGCCCACATGTGTGAGAGAAGAGAGGGCGCACTTGGAGAAAATTGAAAGAGAGAGTAAGTGATGGAGTTAATTGTGAGAAGAAAGGTTAGATAAGGCGCATGGATGCATGGAAATGGTTAATAATAATTATGAGTCCAAGTAACTGAGACATGCAAGAGATGAGTGAGAGTTAACTCAGTAATGCACCCACATGTGTGAGAGAAGAGTGCATACTTACGGAGATAGAAGAAGAGGATTCAAATTCATTGATGTAAAGAGGGCCATTGTCCCTGGTATGGGAGCCCATTGATTCTTGACATAAGAACATTGATTTTTGGATCAAATACTTGTGTATGATCAAATTGTTATCTTATGTTCCGCTGTGTTAAAGTTAGGCATCTTAGTGTGTTTATGTTTACAGTTCAAATTGAGTAAATTTGTGCATAACTGTGGAAGCATTAGACCAGACCTAAGATGCAGTAAAACTAACACAATTATCGAAAGCAATATTAGCATTACCACTTCCCTGTTTTTGGAATCAAAATCCTCTGGTTCCTCCTCATCCTCGAGATCCATGACCACCTTGCCTGTCAGCATTCCCAGCAAACATCTGTACTCGAAAATCAAAATCATGCATTGCTTCCAAACATTTATATTTATGCCCATAAAACTTCTGAGAGGGTTCTCGCATGCTATTACAAAGACTCACCATCCTCGTCATTGTAGGTTCCTACCACCAAGCACTAAACTGTAAAAAAAAAAAATTATTAAAAGAAACCTCCACCTCAGAAAACCAAAAGATAAAATTTTAAAACCTTACCTCCAATCCACTCTTCCCAATTCAATAGACCATGTTTTCACCAATACTTGAATGACTTTCTAGTGTATCAGCAACAGATTTGTTGAGTCCCCAGCTTGCTAGCACAAACCACCCATGAACTAAAAAAATTAATTTTGCCACCTTCACTGCCAGGTACAAAACTTTGTATGTTGTTAGACATCCAAAATTTTGTTGTCTTTTTTCCCATTAACACATTGTCCCTGCACTGGCACTTGTTGTCTACTCTACTATAATTACAGCCATGCATCTGCTTGAACCCGTCAACCTATGATCAACTTACCTCTCAATTGTTCAAATGTTTGTCTCAGTAGCCAAAATCTCTCATCTGCATGTCAGAACCTTTTCTACTATACCTGTCAGACTTGTTTGTTGTGCCTATCAAAACAGTGCACAATTTGATCATACAGAGTCGTCACTCTCCTCTGTTAATTCAACATGTCAGAGTCACCTCTCTCATGAGCATTATGTCGTCAGACGTCTGAAACGCCAAATCTTGAATGTCACATGTTGTCCTATTTTTTTCTCACGTGCTCGCATTTCCTCACATTGCCAACTTTGCGCCTCTGATAGTCATCAATTTCTGTCTAATCCATGGGTTCAACCACAACTGCCATCAAAAAGTCTCGTCGTCTTTTATTTTTTCTGCCAGAGCATTTCTTGTTTTTTTTAATTTGACATTGATCTTCATTTCCCTAAAAGTTTGAACTTAGATACATTGGATATGCTAAAATGCCTAATATATTAAAACAAATAAAAAATTATCTCATGTATTCGTCCTGTACAGAATTCAAACACAGAAGTATTCAGCATATAATCAATACATAACAATACAATGATATGTCTCATGTGGGAGAACTTGTTAAACAGACACCACTGCATAACAATAAAAAGAAAAGCTTAATTTATCATTTTCACTTTGCTTTATTGAATGCTCCTAACAGAAAAAACTGGATGTGATACATAATAATATGACCATTATCAGATATAAACTCTACCATTTGAATTCCATTTGAATTCCATTTTTCTTGCAAAATTCGAAAAACTTATTTGCTACAAACTCCTCTCTGTTATCCCGTTAGAAAATCTTTATTCTCCTAGATCCATCTTCAATCACAGCATTACAATAATAAACACATTTAATGCTTCTAATGATACATCGATATACATGATTGGAGTCCAAATTACATTATGATTGACACATTTTTATTTTATGTGTGTTTGTCAGTTCATCTATCAACTAAGTTGCATCACCTAGTCATTAATTGTGACCCTTATTACATTATCTTTATTTTCATGTTACTATTCTCACAAGCTCCTTAACATGTAAATCAAAAATTACCCCCCCCCACACACCGATAATACAAAAGCTCGTAAATTTTTACAAAGAAGAACTCAGAAAACAAAACTGACAGGGTGACTACAACTATTTGAAGACCACATATCAGTTCACTTCTATCCACCAAGGCATCAAGGTAACCAACCGTGATGTTCATTGGTTCTTTGGGTACATGTTATGTTTCTAGCATTTATTATGCAATGAACAAAAGACAATTTGTTGCTTTACTCCTTCAATAGATATGGAACCATCCATTCATACTCCTTTAGGTTGTCATCAGCCTCACGTTGAAGGTAGAGTTCACCTTTATACACTTATTAATCATTATCCCTTAAGATTTTAAACCTTACTCATCACTGACTTCACATTCACCACACAGTGTGTCTTATCCACCGTTTTCACCCAACATGACCATTATTTTCTCTTCCAAGTCACCCAAATTGAATTCTTGTGTGTTCCCAAATGCCCTTCAACCAGGCTCTAATGTATCCAAGATGTAATTTAACCCATCATAACTCCCATTTATAACTACTCCTAGATGCCCACAACCAAGCTATGATACCTTATTAAAAATCAACACACAATATGCCAAGTTAAAAAGCGGATAGAATAGACAAGAATAGATTTTATTCAAACATCCATGGAATAGAATAGATTTTACTTACAAAGAAAGTCAAATTGTATTATGCAATGATAAAATGAAAACATGTACATTAGAGTCTCATGGAGGGATATGAACAACCATACAAATGAATAGCATTATGATGATTAAGACATAATTAATGCTTCGTTAAGACTTAAGATGCCTTGACCCCCTTTATTAGTGTTATGAGACACTGTATTTAATGCCTAATCCTATGATACTTTACTACCTAGTACTAACATCTTTAATGTACCATTATACTACATTAATTCTATCAAGAGGATGGATCCAATGTTCTTCCAGGGACTACATGATGCTGGAAGCTAGTGAGATTGTTATGTCATTTTGAGAAAATATAGAGTCAGTATATAATTCAACAGGTTTCAAAAGGTCAACATCTTGATCTACTACCTACAAGTTAGATTATGAATTCRGAATTGTGCATAAAACTTGAAACAAAGTCAGATTTGCAAAATGTTCTGAATAGGCCGAAACTCACTAGAATATTACGACATTCTTGATTTGTAGAGCCRGCAGGAGGACATAGAACACCATCGCGAAAATCGTGTTGCCTTAAAGTGCCATCTTCACTTGCACTCCAAACAACATGTGGATTACCATCTTCAACCTGCAAGTTGTAAATGCACAAGATAGCATATSTTTTTGAGAAACTTTCAACGAACCAATAAAAATCAACAAAAACCTTCCAAATTTCTGTCATTTAACAGCCATAATATGATTGTAACAACAATTCTCATTGATGCATCTTGTGCCAGCAATAAAATGCAGTCTAAGATAACTGCAAACTTTATTCTGCACTAGGACCCCAAAAACAAATCTCAAAACAAAGGAAATAAAATATTAAATTTACCGCTATCTTTTTCACTCTCCTTGAATGGCAACGAAAGACTGCTGTTTGTTCTATATTAGATCCTCCAAAACTTCTTCCACTTGATTGAGACAGACGAAAAGCTCGGACCTAACCAGAAATCCAGTATTAATCACAAAGAAGATACTAATGCTCAGGATAGAAAACAACTGCTGCATCACATATTGCGAGTTAGAATCGTATTTTAACTAGTTTGGATAAACCACCCTGGATGTAGCAAAATTCGAACAAATGTTCAGATTTGCCCCTGAAAATGACTACAGACTAAACCTCTGCACATTTGGAAAAAACAACAGACCTCAGCATCTCCAGCACCAGATACCACAAGATCATTCCCAGTCTCTGGAACAAACTTGCAACAGAAAATATTCGCAGAATGACCAGTGTCTATACTATGCAATAATTTCTTGCTTTCATAGCTCCAGATGTTAACCTGTGTAGTTTCAAATTTTAATGAATATCAAACCAGGTAAAGAAGACAGATAGTTTAAATTCTTTTCAATGATGGCAGTATTAAACACAATAAAATAACCCTAGAGAGTTGTTTGATTTTATACATACATACATACATATAGATATAGATAGATAGATAGATAGATATAGATATAGATAGAAAATATTGACAACCTGCTAACAAAGGAACACATCTATATATTGAAAAATTGTTCACAATATGTCATAATTTCAAATTGGAAATTCCAAATATACCCATATTAGGTACTTGTGAAATTGTGCATACATCATACAGTTAATACAGTCATGTGATCAGTAGAAGTGTTAAATCACCTACATTGAGAGCAATTTATTTTGCAAAGAGAGAAAAGTTAAACAGAGTGATTTTGTTGCCATACCCTTGCATCATCTGATCCAGACACTAGAAGAGAACCTTTTGAATTCCATGCTAGTGCATTCACACAACCTTGGTGAGCCTGATAAAATGATAGAATAATAAGAAAGAAAGATATCCAATAAACTTTAATAAGGCACAAAAATGAACATGACAAAATTTGTGCTTAAAACTGTATATGTAGCAAACAAAAATGATTTCCGGCTTAAGAAAAACATTTCCTTAACCAAGACAAGGCGCATTCTTACAGAAATATTTAGCTTGACATGAACTTCAAGATCAAAATCGTTTACCTTTGAAGGGAGCACACCAAATACTTAATAATATCCAATGAGTAACCACCAAGACATTCTTGTTGGAGAAATACTAGAAAGAACCAGGAGGGATGCCAACTGTGAAAGAAGAAACAAACTAACATGCAAGGAACATATGGGGAAAACAATGTATATTCTTTTTTTGTTGGGGACAAAAGGCCTCTTCAATTTTACAATGTCCCTCCACCCCAAAACCAATTCCTTAGGAATGTGTTACCTCTGTGTTACACAATAAGCCCATTCCCAGGAAATTTAACCTCTTTCCAAGCAGGTGAAAACAATCAATCACCACCATTGCTCAATACAATCTAATAACATATAATATGCATTCAAGTAGCAAACCTCCAGTTGTGTTTCTAACGACAGCCGCTGAACAAGAGAAGGGTGCATCTGCAATGTACAATTGATATCCCGGCCATGGTAAGGATATGACACCTTCATCAAATAAATTAGAAATGTCAGTATCACACGTCCTTGTCATGACAAGACAAATTAAATGATGTTCTCATCAATAACATCTACTTAAAAGACCTCTTTATAAAATTCTTGATGGATCCAAACATTAGGAACTATGATATCAGATCTAATCTTTTACCAGATATGGATCTGGATGGATAAGTATATGTACTGGAAAAGGGACAGATTGTACAGGATGGGTACTGGATAGTTCCAGTGTGGAAACTGTGGCATGTTCCACAAACAAAGTAATGAAGAAAAAAAAACACACAAGGAAAAAGAAAGGCTTTAAATTATTCAATCAAAAAGGTAGGCCTTTGAATTCTTCCAAAATATGTTCTCTGAAGAGTCAAGATAATTCAGAGGGATCGCAAGCTCAAGAAGCCAATCTCCAACACGTTCCTTGCCTGACAACACCAGAAATAAATAATAAACTCAACCAGCCAGGCACCAGAGAGGAGATCTATAGGGTTATTTCTCTCATGACAAAGATAAAGCCCTCAGGTCAAGGTGGTTTTCAGTTCAAATTTTATAAATGCTTGGACATTATCAAGGAAGACCACTAGAGATTGGTGGAGGAATCGAGGAAATTGGGAGGCAATACAAATTCTACCTCCATGCCCTTGATTCCCAAAGACAAAATTTCAACAAACTTCTCCAGACAGAGGCCAATTACACTCTGCAACACGTCCTACAAAATAATTAGTAAATTTATTGCAACCAGGCTGAAAGAACTTATCCCTTCTGCGATTTCAGATTTGTGCCAAGAAGGCAGATCTCAGAAAACATAATTTTAGTTTTGGAGACCCTACACTCCAGCGAGATGGAGCAATGAAGAGACATGACCTTAAAGATTGACATGGTTAATGCTTTCAACAAGGTAAATCGTACCTTTTTTCTTAAGGTTTTTAAGTTTGGATTCAACCCAAATTGGGTGATCTGGGTCCACAGTTACATCTCTCACCCCTAGATAGCAGTTTTGGTAAATGGCAGGTCCCCACAAATTTCTTTAAATCCAATAAAGAAAAAAGGCAGGGATTCCCTCTCTCCCCATATCTCTATATTCTAATGGCAGAATCTCTAGGAAGAAATTTCTCGAGTCTCAAAGGGCAAGGGACACTACAATGTTTAGAGATAGCCAGCAGCATAAAAGATATCAATCATGGGACAGTTTGTTGATGACACGATACTTTTGGGAGGAGCTTCGACAATAATAGCCAGAACATTCAAAAACATTTTAAACCAGTTTCTCCTAATCTGTAGGGGTGGCTGGTGAAATAAACCAAATGCATTTTACATACAATCAACATCTCGGCACAAGAGTTCTGGCTCATGTTGCTAATATCTTTAAATTTCAGATAGAGAACGATAATGATTCATTACCTACCTAGGGGTGTCAATTGGATTCATAAGCGTTAGGAACTCTAACGGGTTCCCCCTGCTTGAAAAAATAAAAAAGATCAAAGTCTTGGAATTATTAGTGTAATTTGTACAAGTGGCCATGGCCCATTCATATGTATCATTGATTCATTATGTACTTGTAATTATGGATAAGGCCATATTTTATTTCATTTATTGTATACTAGGTTTAGGGCTAAGGCCAACCTCATCACACTTGACATGTAGGTTCAATAACCCTCTTGAGATGTGTGCCCTTCTTTTGTGGGCCTAGAACACCCTCTTGAAGAGACGCCTCACTTGACTTATGTATAAATACACAACTCAAGCCCTCATTTGTATCATCTCATCTTGTGATCTTATTGATCTGATACACCAAGTGTCATGAGCCTAAGGGCACTTAATTTTGGTGTTCCTCTCTTGTGATTGGCATTTTTCTCTTGGGTGCACTTGTGTATTTCTGTTTTAACTTTCAAGCACTTGTGCTTGGCTTTTGCACTCTCTCTCTCTCGCATGCACTTGTGATGAGACTATTTCAGAAATTGGGTGAGATTTGGTTCTATCAATTCTTTTGTTGACCTTTATAAATCTCAACATGTTATCAGAGTAGGTGTGAACCTTATTTTCAATTCTTTTGCCTAATCTGAAAACTATTGGCTAGTGGCATCTTTGTTATAGTACGTAACCAAGATTTTTTGGATCATCTCTTCTAGGGTTTGCTAGGGGTTCTACATATAGAAACCTTAATCTAGCGCTACGCCTTCCTTCTAGGGTGTTCTTTGGCACTTTTCACCCTTCTTTAATCCCAACACCTTCATTCCTAAGGTTATCTAAGGTTTTGTACCATTTGGATCTACAAAGGTGAATTTCTAAAGTCTTCATTCCATAACGAGCCTTAATTATGATGTTAATGAACCTATTGATTCAAACTAGTTGTTTCACCGTTTGAATGGGGATAACTATCATTCTTAGGTAGAT